>JAESUZ010002501.1:0-25311 GCA_017311185.1 Proteles cristata cristata | reverse complement strand
ATATTGTTCCGTTTGATTGTATCGCTGAGCTCCCGAACTCTTCTTTCATGTTCCTGGATCAGTTTATCTCTCTTTTTCTCAGCTTCCTCTTTTTCTATAATTGTGTCTTCTAATTCACCTATTCTCCTCTCTGCCTCTTCAATCCGTGCATTGGATGCCTCCATTTTATTATGCATCTCATTTATAGCATTTTTTAATTCATCACAACTATTTTTTTTTTAAATGTTTTATTTATTTCTAGGAGAGAGAGAGAGACAGCGTGAGCAGGGGAGGGTCAGAGAGAGAGGGAGATACAGACTCTGAAATAGGCTCCAGGCTCTGAGCTGGCAGTCAGCACAGAGCCCGACGCAGGGCTCGAACCCACGAACCGTGAGATCATGACCTAAGAGAAAGTCGGACGCTTAACCGACTAAGCCACCCAGGCGCCCCTCATCACAACTATTTTTAAGCTTCATAGTCTTTGTAGCAATAGTTTCTCTGATGTCTTCCATGCCTTTTTCAAGCCCAGCGACTAATTTAATGACTATTGTTCTAAATTCTTGTTCGGTTATGTTCCTTATATCTGTTTTGAGCAGTTCTTTAGTTTTCATTTCTTCCCGGAATTTCTTTATAGGAGCGTTCTTCCATTTCGTCATTTTGGCTAGCTTTCTGTTTTTCTTAGTTTTAAGCACTTGTTATGCACTCTGCACCTGCAAGTACTGCTGTATATAAGAGGGCTCATTGCCTATCCAGGGCCTGTCCATTCAGGAAGTGTTCTTTGAATGGTGTCTCTTGGCATGTCTTATTGAGACTTTGGTTATTTTATTTCCCTACTCGTAGTGGTATTTGCGACCCTCCAACATGTGTACTTTGGCTTGTTTCTTGATGTAGCCTCGAAAAGAAAATAGACAGACAAACACACAGGCAACAAAGGTGAATGAATGCACAGAAAAATCCAACAAAGAAGCAAACCAAAAGGGAAAAAGAAAAAGAAAAAAACAGAAGGAAAAAAGTTGAAGGAGGAAAAACAAATTAAAATATTAAAAAAAATAAAAGGGAAGAAAAGAAAAGAAAAAAGTAAAAAACCCAAAAGACACAGGACAGTCTAAGAGCATAAAACCAAAATTCCCAGGTACAAATAAACAGCAAGGTGTATGCAATGCTGATGGAAGTGCATATAGAGAGAAATGACAGGGTGGGGGAGAAAGCAAAAGTGGACAATGACCAGGCAGAGCAACTAAGAAGCTTAGTTCAGAGAGAGAGAGGAGAATATGGTAAGAGGTAAGGAGAAAGAAACGATGATAATTTTTCCCAGAGAAAGTATATAGTCTGATTACTCCAGAGAGAAAGAGATAGAAAGGTAGTCGTGGAGGTGTAGAACATACATCTACAGAATGGATTAAATGTGACTATCTAAGCAAACCAATGACTAGACTGCCCAGTCCAGCAGAGGGGAGGGATATTAATGATGCAAGTGAAAATATATCTAAATAGAAAGAATTGATTTGGAATTAATGACGGAGGTGCATCCATGTTGGTCTTGCCCCCGGGCTCCATTAAAAAAAAAAGCGTCTCTGTAGCAGGGTGTCCCATTCCCTTCTGGTACCAAGTGTTGCAAATCACTCTTTTGGGTCTGATCTCCCTGTGCTGTGGGCCTAGCCAAGGTGGGCCATGTTCTATGTTCCAAGCCATACCTTGTTTCTAGATCTTAGCCTGCGTGACCCATTGATACCATCTGAAATAAACCAGCAGGCCAGGTCTCTCGGAGTAGTTTCAATCCTGTTGCCCCACCACTGGGGATCAAGCTGAATAAGAAGAGCAGCAGAGAGGCTTCAGGCACGCTGCTTCCCCTCCAGATGTAGCTGGCGAGCAGAGGTGCAGTACCTACTGGCGTCGCCTGGAACCAAGGCGTCCAGCTCAAAGTCAGCTGCACAGCTGGAAATGGCATCACTCTGTCCTGAGCTGAGGTTTTTCTCTTCTCCAGGGACAAGGACATTTCCCTGTGCAGTTTCAGCCGCTCTCTCTTTCCCCCTCAATTCCCCATGGCTCCCCACAAAGGAGCCTCCCCCCCTGCTCCGTGTCTCCGGGTCCTGGCCTGTTTTTGTCTTCCCCAGTTCGCACTCATGCACTCAGGCTATAAGGTTGTTTTCTTAGCGGACTGTGTTTCCTTTTCCTCCCAAACTCCTGGATTCGGTAAGGGTTCCTATGGTTTCTGGCCATCTCCATTTGAGATGTGGGTGAGTGAAATGTATGGAGCTCCCTACTTCTCCACCATCTTGCCTCCTCTGGAGGACATTTTTTAAATTGAGAATTTTGGACCTAAGGTTCAGGTTCCTGAAGTTTGACTTCTGTCTGGGTAGTGAGGAGAACCTGGTATAGTCCCTTTCAAGGAGGTTCAAGAGCACTCTTTCTTCTTATTGATCCCAGTTTAGAAGGAGGGAGGAAATTTAAAATGTCTGGAAAATTGTAGCCTGTTGCCTGGATAATTGAGGAAACTAGTAGAATTCAGAATCCAGGCCAGTGTACAATTACATAACAAAATCACAATGGCAGTGAGTAGGACTAGAATTTGACATTTACAGGGGTTTGTCATAATTTTCTACAGAAACATTCTTTTTCTCTACAATCACCTTCATTTCTAGGAAAGATAATCCTAGTACGACTAATTTGTTTGTAAAATAAGTTTAGTCCCATTCTACTGGCCTGATTATTTACATGAGTGCAGGAAAAATAGTGATTGACTGTATCGGCTCTTTTTAAATCTGCTATGCTGGAACTTTTCATAAAGAATCTTAGATTGGACTTTTAGAAGCCTCTCCAGATTAAGAAACCAAGCCAACGACTCACCATCAGACTTTTGGAATAATTTTATATTTGGATTAATTCCTTTCTTCATGAGATCCCCAAGAGAATCTAAGGACCCTGGGCCTGCCAGGTAGTTACCTTCCTTACTCACCTTGTTAGGCTGGCAAGAATCCTGTAAACAGGGTCCCAGGCTGGTTTTTCCCAAGGGCTTTATTGATTACATAAAATCAACCTTAGTTTCTTATAGCTGTGTCTTCATATTTGATTCTATGCATATTCTCAAGTATGACATTCCATTCAAAGCATTGGTAAAATAACCAGTGTCTTCCAGTTGTGTCTGAAGAGAACAGATTCTTTTTTTTTTTTTAATTTATTTATATTGAGAGAGAGCATGGGATGGGAAGAGAAAGAAGGTGAGGGTGAAAGAGAGAATCCCAAGCAGGGTCTGCACAGAGCCCAATGTAGGCCTCAAACTTATGAATCGTGAGATTATGACCTGAGCCAAAACCAAGAGTAAAATGTTTAACCAGCTGAACCACCCAGGAATCCCAGGAGGAGAACAGATTCTTATTGAAATTATTCAAATAACTATATTGCCTTGAAAATTAGAAAATTTAGTAAGTTACCAAATTCTGGAGAAATCAGGTAGAGAGAAAAGATAAATGTTTAAATTCTGCTTAAAGAGTTATACTTTACAAAATTACTGTATGTCATAGATAGCTTAAGAGAAAAGAGAAAAAGATTTCCTTAAATCTGTATAAAACAAAACATTAAGGAACCACCAGTAATGTTTTAAGGAAAAAGTTTTTAAAAATTATAATCATCCCCATCAGTTCATCCATCCTCATATTGTTGTCATTCTGCTTGTATCCTGGTTTTCATTTCTTCTGTACATTATTTCACAGTTCGGTTTTATAATGTTAAACTTATCAGAAGCCTATACTCTACAGTAATTGTTAGAGTTCTTATCATGAATCTTTCTGAAGATGAAGTGCTTTTCCAAAAGCATCAGAATAAGTAACTGTCTGTAAATGGCAAAAGACTTACAAATACCCATGGTTAACTATCTGATGATAGTTCATTATACTGAATTGTCAAGGAAATTTGGTTATTTCTGAAACATAGCATTATATGATAATTACTGGAATTAGGACTGATAATATTATACCACGATGTATCAGATTTTTAGGAATTTCACACGATTTCTAGATCACTTATATCAATAACATACATCCATATATTATACCCTAAGAAAGTTTACCATTTATTTAACAATATTCCACATACAATTTAACATACCAAATAAGCATAATTAGTTTAACATTTCTGTTTTACAAGATGAGAGACAAATCCTTTGAGATTTTTCCCAGGGCCCTTTGAGATACATCAAAGTTAGTTTGAGGTCAAAAAGACTCCATTTAGAATTTGATTTCGAGAAAATGTCAAAGGTTTGGACATTTCATTAAAAAGGATCGAAGATCGTTATGAAATAATACTTTATATATTTAACCAAAGTGATATAGAAGATGAATAAAGTAAACACAGAAGGCCACATAGTTGTGAATAAACCTTAACTGTCTTAATATTGAGAAGACTGGGTTTCTTAATTAAATCCTTAATTAATCCTTCCTTGATGTGAAGTGTAGTAAATTATTTTAGTCAGACACAAAATCTTTGCTTTCCATGTCAAATAATTTATTAAAAAGTAAAGAAAATTTTTCATAAGTTATCAAGAACAGACCAATAACCTAAGAAAATTTTATCCTTTTAGCATATGAAGAAACATTTTTAGCCTTAGTTTTACATAAATACACTATTGATATAATAGGTTGTTTTATTTATTTAATGTTTGTTTTTGAGAGAGACAGAGAGACAGAACATGAGTAGGGGAGGGGCAGAGAGATGGAGACACAGAATCTGAAGCAGGCTCCAGGCTCTGAGTTATCAGCAAAGAGCTGTATGTAGGGCTCAAACCCACCAACCATGGGAGCTGTGGGATCATGACTGAGTCAAAGTCATATGCTTAACTGACTGAGCCACCCTGGTGCCCTGATACTTGTTTTTAAAACACTTATGATTTCTAGCAGTTTTAATTACATATATTAATTAGAATTCTTAATCCTGAGAATCCTTAATTTCTAGTAAAAGCTAAGAAGTAAACATAAATAGACCAGAAAATGTATCAATACATTTGATGATTTTCTAGAAGTATATTCTTCCTCACAGTAAATTTTCCAGAGTGTCATAAAACATGTTTAATTATAGGCTCAGATATCTGTTCCTCTATAAATGCAAGCTAAAGGTAGATAAACCTATGTTTAATAATTGATGTTTCACTGTTTTATCTTATTTGGAAATGATCTGGATATTTAATGAATATCTATTACTTAACTTATCTAAGTATAACTTTAATGTTTTATCTTACCAGAAAGATTTAGTAAACTGTTTTTAAAGTTTATACTTTATACCATAAAGTATAATTATTGTTAGAATTCTTATTTATGTATTTGTTTATGTATTTTTGAGTATAGTTGACACACAATGTTATATTAGTTTCAGATGTATAATGTAGTGATTCCTCATCTCTATACATTATGCTATTCTCACCACAATTATAGCTACCATCTTTTATCATATTTATATATATCTCTATTTATAATATCGTTGACTATATTTCGTACGCTTTGCCTTTAATTCCTATGACTTATTCATTCAATAACTGGAAATCTCTTTATAAACTTTTTACTTAGATCTAGGTAATGTACTTATTCTTAACAATTATGGTTAAATCATTCATGAAAATTTTATGAGTTGTTACATAGCTAACCATCATATTAAGTTCTCTTTTTTACTGATAGATTCTGTAACAGAAATAACATGGGTTTATTTGACTTTTAGTGAACGTAGATAGAATAAAAGTATTATATTTAATGCTGATAACTGTAAATACATGCCCATTTTAATTAAACCCACAAACTTAAAAGAGCTTTGTTTACTGACAATGGCTCCTAGATCACATGAACTTGAAAAATATTTTGGGTTAGTTCTGTACTTCTGAGAGTATGATTAATTTATATAAATTCTTGTGTGACTTTAAGCCAATTACATAGAGCTCTTTATCAATTAATTTTGACAATATCACCTAGAGGTAGAAAAATATCACACATGTATAACATATAGACATAGGCATTCATAATTGTGAAGACAAACACAAAGGGAGATATTTTATCTTTCATTTTACCTTAGGGAAGAGGGCCTACAAAAAAACCTTTTCTGTCAGGCTCTGAATATAAACTTCCAATTTGGCCACCTTCTGACAATAGAGTTACTTTATTTTTTTATTTAAAAAAAAAATTTTAATGTTTTATTTATTTCTAGGAGAAAGAGAAAGAGAGACAGCGTGAGCAGGGGAGGGTCAGAGAGAGAGGGAGTCGCAGACTCTGAAACAGGCTCCAGGCTCTGAGCTGGCAGTCAGCACAGAACCTGACGCGGGGCTCGAACCCACAAACTGCGAGATCATGACCTAAGCGAAAGTCGGACGCTTAACCGACTAAGCCACCCAGGCGCCCCGACCATAGAGTTACTTTAAAATAGTTTTTTTCAAATATCTTGTCAGGTTTCAACTGGGACAAATAGCAAATATTCCTCTTAGTAATGAACAACTTTTTAGGCATAAGAGGTCTCTAAAAGAGGGTGCAAAGGATACTACCCTCCTAAGTTCCAAAGCTACTCTCAAAATAGCCAAAGGAAAGAAATACTTAGGCAATTCCTCTGAGAGTAGGTAATAGTTGGTAGAACCCTAGATGCAAAAGGAATGTGACCTGCATTTCTGTTTAGCCATAGTTAGACATAAATGGAGTACAGCCCACATTTCTTTTTTAATTGTTTTTACATTTATTTATTTTTGAGAGATAGAGTGAGAAAGAATGTTAGCAGGGAGGGTCAGAGAGAGGAGACACAGAATCTGAAGCAGTTCCAGGCTCTGAGCAAGCGTTCAGCACAGAGCACGATGTGGGGCACGTACCCACAAACCGTGAGATAATGACCTGACTTGAAGTTGGACACCTAACCAACTGAGCCACGCAGGCGCCCCCCACCCCCCCCCTTTTTTTTTTACAGCCCACATTTCTGTCTGGCCAAATTTTGGAGACCCCCAACCTGACTATTGCCTCATTGCCTAAGTCTCATTTTGTTAATACGGACTTAATAACTTACAATTCATTTTTAAACATTTTTTAAATGTTGTTTGTTTTTTTTTTTTATTTCTAGGAGAGAGAGAGACAGCGTGAACAGGGGAGGGTCAGAGAGAGAGGGAGTCACAGACTGAAACAGGCTCCAGGCTCTGAGCTGGCAGTCAGCACAGAGCCCGACGTGGGGCTCAATCCCACAAACTGCGAGATCATGACCCAAGCGAAAGTCGGACGCTTAACCGACTAAGCCACCCAGGTGCCCCCATTTTTAAACATTTTTAATGTTTATTTATTTTTGTGTGAGAAAGAGAAAGAGTGTGAGTGGGGCAATGGCAAAGAGAGAGAGACACACAGAATTCGAAGCAGGATCCAGGCTCTGAGCTGTCAGCACAGAGCCCGATGCAGGCCTCGAACTCACCAACCACAAGATCATGACCTGAGCTGAAATTGGACACTTAACTGACTGAGCCACCCAGGTGCCCCCTAAAATTCTTAATATCTCAAAATTATATAGAATACAGGCAAGAGAACGAATAAATCATGACTAAAAGCATGAAACCAAAAAATAATGGACACATTTAACAATAAGGATTTTTATTGCTCAGAATTTAAGCAACAAATGTTTCACTCTTCTGCATATATTCACTAACTGCATATATTGAATATATTTTTGTTGCACCTATCACTAATCATGTTGTATTGAAATTAATTTTTGATACATGTCTGTCCCAGGAGAATTGTTTTTTCTCAGAAATAGGAATCATTCCATACATGACCATACTTCATACTATTGCACAAAGTTCCTGACATATAGTTTCATAAAATATGGTTTCTGTGAAAGTCTACAGATAGCATTATTACCACTGAGTTATCTAAACTGACACATAATTAATGTTTGCAAATAACAGCAATCAACAAAGTTATTAATATTTTCACATGGGAAGCCAGTTCTCAAAGATGCCTAAATCCTCATCAGAAGCAATCATTTAAACTATGCAGATTAGAACTGGCAAAAAGAAATGGCAGCTTTTTTTTCTCTCTATTTTGGAGGGCATCTTTAATTGACACTTCTTGTTGCCATCATCTTTCCCTCACTGTTGTTCATTTGCTGGCTACCTAGCAAGATCACATCTAGCCTTTCTATAGGCTATTCTTACCTGGTTAGGTAGTTCAGTTTTTTTATTCTTCCCACCCCATTTATCTTTTGATTCATTACTTTTTTAGAGCGTATCGTGGTCTCCCTCTACTGGGGAAACTATTGTCTCAGAAAAATTTTAAAAATGTGCATTCTAAGTTCAGGCAGTTTGGCCATATTTCTATATCCACCTTTTGAATCCTTGTTCATCTATTAGATTTATGTTCTGTATCCACTTTCCACTGGTGCCAAACTTCATCTTACCTAAAAGCAGTTAATCATTTCCTTTTCTCTACTAGTTCTATGCTTCACACAATTTCTGGTATTGTGCATTTCCCATTGTGATTTAATTCCCTCGGGGCTTGTCTGACATGATGGTTTTCTGATTTCCCTATATGCTGTTTCATCATTGGTGCACAGAAATGCAGTAGGTTTCTGTACATTGATTTTGTATCCTGTGACTTTACTGAATTTGTTTATCAGTTCTAGCAGTTTTCTGTGGGAATCTTTTGGGTTTTCTACATAGAATATCATGTCATATGCAAATACTGAGAATTCGACTTCTTCCTGGCCCATTTGAATGTCATTCATTTCTGTTTGTCGTGGCTGGGACTTCCAGGACTATGTTTAATAACAGTGATGAGTGGATATCCCTGTCTTGTTCCTGACTGCAGAGGAAAAGCTCTTAGATCTTCCTCATTGAAGATGATACTATCTGTGGGTGTTTTTATATATGGCATTAATTATGTTGAGGTATGTCCCCTCTAAAATACTTTGTTTAGGGTTTTTATCATGAATGAATGTTGTACTTTGTAAAACACTTTTTCTGCATTTATTGAAAGGATCCTATGGTTCTTATCCTTTGTTTTATTAATGTGATGTATTGATTTGCAAATACAGACCTACTCTCACAACCTAGGAATAAATCCCACTTGATGGTGGTGAATGAGTTTTTAAATATATTGTTGCATTTGATTTGCTATTATTTTATTGAGAATTATCGCATCTATGTTCATCAGAGATACTGGGCTGTGGTTCTCTTTTTTAATGGAGTCAATCAATATCTGGTTTTAGTATCAGCCTAATGCTGGCCTCATAAAATTTGGAAGTTTTTCTTACATTGCTGTACTTTTTTGGGGGAATAAGTTGAGAAGAATCATTCTTTAAATGTTTAGGAGAGTTTTCCTCTGAAGCCATCTGGCCATGGACTTTTGTTTTTTGGGCAATTCTTTCATTATTGATTCAATTTCTTTGCTGGTTATTGGTTCATTCAAGTTTTCTATGTCTTCCTATTTCCATTTTGGTAATATATATATATATATACATATATATGTATATATATGTATATGTATGTATATATATGTATATATGTATGTATATATGTATATATTTCTCAGAATTTATTTCTTTCAGGTTGTCCAATTTCTTGTCATATAATTTTTAATAATTGTCTTTTATAATTGTTTGTATTTCCATGATGCTAGTTTGTATTTTCCTCTCTCATTTGTGACTTTATTTATTTGGACACTTTTCTGTTCTCTTGGGTTAGTCTGATTTGAAGTTTATAGTTTTGTTTATTCAGAGAACTAGCTCGTGATTCACTTATCTGTTCTATTGTTTTTTAGTTTCTATATCATTTATTTCTGCTATAATTTTTATTATTACTTTCATTCCACTGGCTTTAGGCTTTATATATTTTTCTTTTTCTAGCTCATTTAGTTGTAAGGATGGGTTGTATATTTGAGATTTTTCTTGCTTCTTGAAGTAGACCCGTATTTATCTTTCCATCTTAGGACCACTTTTGCTGCATCCCATATGGTTTGGAATGTTGTGTTTTTATTTTTATTTGTTTCCATGTATTCTCTTATTTCTTATTTGATTCCTTGGTTGACCGATTCATTATTTAGTAGCAGGTTGTTTAACCTCCACGTATTTGTGGCTTTTCCAAATTTTCTTGTCCTTGACTTCTGGTTTCATAGTGTGTGGTCAGCAAATGTGCATGGTATGATTTCAATCGTTTTGTATTTGTTGAGGCCTTTTTTGTGACCTAACATGTGATCTATTCTGGAGAACATTCCATGTGCTCTTGAAAAGAATGTGTGTTCTGCTGGTTTAGGATAGAGTGTACTCTGTATATCTGTTAAGTCCATCTGGTGCAATGTGTCATTCAAAGCCATTGTTTCCTTGTTGATTTTCTGTGTAGATGATCTATTTTTTTAACGTGGGGTATTAAAATCTCTTACTATTATTGTATTATTTTTTATCAATGAGTTTCTTTATATTTGTTGTTGTTATACAAAATTGTGAACTTCTTGTTGGGTGCATAAATATTATAGTCGTTACATCATGAAGGGGATTTTCCCCTTTATGATTGTATAGTGCCCTTCTTTGTCTCTTGTTACAGTCTTCATTTTAAAGTCTATTTTATCTGATTTAAGTCTTGCTACTCTGGCTTGCTTTGACATTAATTTGCATAATAAATATTTCTCCACTCATTTACTTTCAATTTGTAGGTGTCTTTAGAGGTAAATTTAATATCTTGTAGGCAGCATATAGGTGGCTCCTTTTTTTTTTAATCCATTCTGACACTGTCTTTTGATTGTAGAGTTTAGTCCATTAATATTCAAAGTAATTCTTGATACATATGTTGTTGTTGTTTGCTATTTTATTACCTGTTTGTCACGTTTTGTCTCCCCTTTCCACTTAAAGAGACCCCTTTAATACTATTTGCAGGGATGGTTTAGTGATCACTAACTCCTTTAGTTTTTGCTTGTCTGGGGAACTCATTATTTCTCCTATTCTGAATGATAGTATTGGTGTGTAGAGTGTTCTTGACTACAGATTTTTCCCACTCAGTACTTGAATATATCATGTCCCCCTCCCTTCTGCCTTCCCAAGCTTGTTTTGAGTAATCTACTGCTAGCCTTATAGGTCTTCTTTTGTAAATTAATAACTTCTTTTGTGTTGTTGCTTTTAAAGACTTTTTTCCTCACTATATTTTGCAAATGTACTTACAATATATCTTTGTGTTGGCCTGCTTTTGTTGATTTTGATGGGAATTCTCTGTGCCTCCTGGATCTGGATGTCTGTTTCCTTCCCAAGATTAAGGCAGTTTTTGGCTATGATTTCCTCAAATAAATTTTCTGCCCCTTTTTTCTCCTTCTTCTGGGACTGCTAAAATACAAATGTTATTACCTTTGATGGAGTCACTGAGTTTCCTATGTTTATTCTTGGTTTCATAATTCGCTCTCACTTTTGTTCAGCTTCATTATTTTCTATTATCATTTAATTGTTTTGCTTCCTCCAGCATCAAGTCTGTTTCTAATTTCAGTTAGTGCATTTTTCTCTTCTGACTGACTCTTTTTTAACTCTTGTCCCTGCAATAAAGGCCTCCCTGAAGTCTTCCATTCTTTTCTCAAGGCCAGTGAGTATCCTTATGATTAAATCTCTGCCAGGCAAATTACTTATCTTTTTTTGCTTAGATCTCTTGATGTGGCTTTATTTGTTTCATTTGTGATAAATCCCTCTATATTCACATTTTTTTTTTCTAAGTCTGTCTTCTCTGTTTTAGACGAGCCAGTCATGTTTTCTGTTCCTGACAGTAATGACTTTGGCAAGAAGAGGTCATATACTATCCATGGCCTGGAGTTTCAGGGAGTGGCTCTGGTGTGTGCAGTATGTGCTCTCTTGTGGTTTAACTGCTCCATCCTTCATGCCAGTCATTTACAGAGGCTTTTCTTGCCTGCAGTGGACAGGTTTTTATCTGAATGTGGCCAGTTTTAATTAGGTGTGTTCTGGTCTGCTTGTGATATGAAACCTGACACCAAATGGACGAGAACTCTCAGGTCCAGAGTCATACTGTGCACAGGGTTTTGTAGTGGTTACTGGTCTTTTTGGGAGGGGCCCACCACACTAGAACTGAGGCAAGCATGACTGAGAAAGGCACTCCCACTGGAGTACAGTGGGGTGATGCTCAAGGTAAGCTATTTAGGCAGCCTGTTGGTGCTACACTGTTTCCCACAGATGGCTCTGTGTTTATGCTGAGGGGGACGGGGGAGAGAAATGGTGCTGGCCAGCTCCCCTGTTCCAGGAGAGGCATCTCTGTGAATGCTGCCTATTAGAGATGCGCTCCGAATAATCTCCCTCATGTGTGCCCATGGTGTTTTTCAGATCATTCTTTCCATGCTGTCTGTCCTCAGGTTATTGTCTGCCTTCTCTCCAGGAGCAGTGCAGTACCCTCTAGGTTCATACTAGCCAAGCCCACTGTCCTTTAAAACTCTAGGCTTTAGGCCACACTGGTTGCAAGAACTCACAAAATTCAGCCCTTCTCATTTTCCAGGCCAGTGGCTTTGGAGAATGTTCTTTTGTATTCCCCTGTGTGCTCCTCTCTCACATGCCCTTCTCTGTGACCATGGCTCCCTCCCCTCTATAGTACCCATGATCCCCTGGTCCCTTAAACCATGTCTCCACACTTCCTACCTTCTTTGAGGTGACCTCTTTTCTCTCTTTAGTTGTGGAATTTGTTCTATCAGTCTTTAGGTCAATTTCTGGGTTATTTAATATGGCTTGATAATTACCTAGTTGTGTTTGTTGGCCCAGAGTCTTCCTACTCACCACCATCTTCCACTGATTCCAGGTGCTTTTTAAATTGATATTCTTTTGCTATGTCTCAGGAAAATTTATTTAGTGTGCTGTCTTTTTAAGGTCTTAGTTTCCTGTAGCCCTCTGGCCCTCTGAGTTAAGGCCCACTTATTTTTTTTTTCTTTTTTTATTTCTAGGAGAGAGAGAGAGACAGCGTGAACAGGGGAGGGTCAGAGAGAGAGGGAGTCACAGACTGAAACAGGCTCCAGGCTCCGAGCTGGCAGTCAGCACAGAGCCCGACGCGGGGCTCGAACCCACGAACCGCGAGATCATGACCTAAGCGAAAGTCGGACGCTTAACCGACTAAGCCACCCAGGCGCCCCATGGCCCACTAATTTTTAAGGTTCCTGGAATTAAGCTGCACTAAGTTTCAAAGCCAGACACTTTGGGGACTTATCTTGCCATTGTGGGTTTCCAGGGCTTGGGATGCCTGGTGGGTTTAATATCCTCTCTTCTCTGTGGTTTTCATGCCCCTCCTGTTTGTGGTTAATCATACCAGGAGTTTGGTCCCCAACCATTTCTTTGGCTCTCCTACCCCTTTTGTTGTGGTCTTCTCACTATAACTAGCTGTGGAAGATCTGCTCTGCCAGTCTTCAGGTTGTTTTCAGAGTTAGATGTAATGTAGTTATTGTCTACATGTGTCTCTGGGATGAGGTAAGCTCAGGATCCTCTTACAGCATAATATTCCTTGCATTCTATTTTTCTTTTCATCTTGTATAAATATTTTCTTTGTGGTTATACCTTTCCTTCTCCATTCCACATTTTGTTATTGACATCTTGTTATATTGTATATCCGTTAGCAAATATTTAATTATAGTGATTTAGTGATTCTTAATTTTTTTGTCTTTTAACTTTAATACTAAAATTAAAACGACTTAGCCACCACCAATACAGTATTATGATATTCCTTTTTTAATATTCCTTTTTGAGAGAGACGCAGAGCACAAGAGTGAGACGGGCAGAGAGAGAGGGAGACATAGAATCCGAACCATGCTTCCATCTCTGAGCTGTCAGCCCAGGGCCTGATATGGGGCTTAAACTCATGAGCCATAAGATTACGACCTCAGCCAAAGTCAGACACTTACCTGATGGAGCCACTCAGGCACCCCAGTATTCTTTCTATATATTTACCTTTACCAATCAGTTTTATTCTTTTACATGTTTTCTTGTTACTGGTGAGGTTTCTTTTGCTTCAACTTGAAGAACTCTCTGTAGTATATTTTGGAAAGCATGTCTACAGTTGATGATCTATCTCACCTCTTTCTTCTTAGGACAGTCTATATCGTTTTCACTTTTTGGACAGTTTTGTGGGGTATAATATTTTTCCTTGGTAGTTTTTTTCTTTAAGCACTTTGAATATCATTACAGATCATGAGTCTCGAGTTCTCTCTTGCATAGAAAGAGAGCAGACACAGAATTGAATACGAGAGAGGCTAATGTTCAGGAGGAGATAAGATTGCTGAACAGGAGTTTCTTCTCCATATTTATTGAGCTCTCAAGATCTTACACACGTGGTGACTGTGAAGGAAACAAGATCTTACACACAGAGTGAATGTGAAGGAAACAGATAGTAATCATTAACCTGTGTGTATAAGAAACAGAGTCAGGAGGGCATGTGAATTTGTGATTAGAGTATATTGGTGCCAGATGGAGAGTAGTTTCCTGCAGGTGATACAATAAGTTACTCATAATTTCATTATACTATCTCGCTAAATAACCTTGGGTTCTTTTGCTATGTGGTAGCAGCTTTCCACCCTATGCTTTTTTCTACTTAATGACTAACAACCTTGGGCGTTTTCACCCTTTGGTGACTACTTTCCACCTTAGCTTTTTTAACCTATTTCCCCACAGTTCCCCCTTTTTTTGTTGTTCTTGGTCTTCTTAAGTTTATATGTGAGGACTGTCATGATGCGTTTTTCATCTTTCTTTTGCTGTCAGGTAGTTTGGAGGGTGATTCTGCAGAGGCATAAAAAGAGACATAAAAAGGCATAAAATGAATTCTGCTTCCCAGAGTTATCCAAAATTTGAAATGGGTGCTGGCTATAAGTGAAAAAGTATTTAGGTTATGCTGTATTGCCTGGAAATCAGACCATTCATTATTGATCTTGGCCTGGACAAAGGAGGGTAAGGAGAAAAATCAGGGTTACCCACATCGAATTCCTGTCAATGATGGAGATCGTGGTCATTAGATTCAAATAAGGGGTAAATTTTTCTTGTAAGACAACACCAGCCTGGTTGGACAGGTGTTTAAGGCTTCCCTATGTTATATCAGGGGCAAGGACTTGTGTTTGTGGAGTGGCTTCAGGACGAAGAGTCTTTCATCTTGAAAAAGGCGGGTGGTTGTTGCTCATTCTGAGTCATTCTCCGGAAGTCCTGGTTGATTGGAAGATATTCTGGGGGTCTTTACCATGCCATGATACAGCTTCAAAAACTGAAAGGGAATCCACAGAGGTCTGGAATCTGTAAGAACACAAGCATTATCTTATACCCCAGGTGATTTTAGTGGGTCCAATCCATGTGGGTCCCACATTGGGGGTTTTGTGTAGCACCATAAGATGAGAGCATTTATCTAATTTTGAAGAATGTAACACTGCTGTGATTAGTCCTTGAGGTTAAAGATTTAAAAGGATAAGAGTGGTCATAGCACGACTGAGAAGAAGTTGCAGTTGTGATATAGATAGCAAGGGGTAATTACTCCCCTTTTTTATTTTTTTATTTTTTTTTAATATTTTTTATTTATTTCTAGGAGAGAGAGAGAGAGAGAGACAGCGTGAGCAGGGGAGGGTCATAGAGAGAGGGAGACACAGACTCTGAAATGGGCTCCAGGCCCTGAGCTGGCAGTTAGGACAGAGCCCGACGCAGGGCTCGAACACACGAGCCGTGAGATCATGACCTAAGCGAAAGTCGGACACTTAACAGACTAAGCCACCCAGGCGCCCCTCCCCTTTTTTTAAAACATATTTTTATGTGCTTGTTCTACAGTTGTTTGGTCCTGAGGATTATAAGGAGGGGCAATTTCAACCATGGCTTGAGTAGAACAACTCAGAAGGGTGTGCTGTCATGCTACTATTCTGCCCTTGGTTAAAGTCATTTACTTTTTTTTTTTTTTTTCATCTTTCTGGTCAGGCAAAAGAGGAAAAAAAACCTTTGTTTACTTCTATTTATTTAATGTTGATAAACAGGTCTATTTCAAAACAACCAACTTAAATTGGCTTAAACATGGAGTACATTTTCCTTGAGTCCACTTAAACCCATTTGATCCCCATGGTTAATTTTTACCTGGAACCTTGGTGAGGAAGCCTGACCTTGGTGGTCTTTGCTTCTATACATCTAGGGTGGGAGGAGGAGCTGATTGTGCCTGAGGCATTGAGGAGCCAGTTATGCAGGTCACACCCCAGGTGGTGCAGAAAGAGGAGGAGGTGGGAAGGGAAGGCAGATGAGGCAAAGTACTAGCAGAAGGCAGAGTAAGGAGAATTTCCTGTTTTAAATCTTGCTTGCTCAAACAGAGGAGCAGACTCCAGGCTTTTCTGTTTCGTTTTGTTTTCCACTAGTGGAATTCATGTCGAATTAGGCAGTCCATGTCAGTCTGGAGAAGACAGGGAATTCACCCAAAACAGAAAGAGTTTTGGCAGCTGCTTGGGAATATTCCTTAAAGTCTCCATTCTGAGGTAATTAACCAGAGACAGTTGGCTGTAATCATCATGGTCATTGACCCAAGAAATGAATGAGGGAGGTATTGAATCCGTTAAGAGTGATCCATAGGGCTCAGAAATCCCAAAACATGGAGGAGACATAGTCTGTCTTAATTGTATGTGGGGCACTCCAGGCAGGATTGGCATGCAAAAGTTGTTGAATAACTGGTTTGGTGTTTTCTTTTGCCTGTAAATATATGTATATACTTGTATTTATCAAACACTGTGGCTAATAATATGGCTCACAGTTCTAAAAGTTGGGTGGAACCCAGTCCAGTGTATACTATAGGTTCCAGGTTTTCTCCAGTTTTCCAAAGGAACATGTGGCATAATATTATGATATGATTAGTACATGGGTTTTGCTATATATTTTTTCTCTTTGTGTCTTTATGTATGAATTATTTTATAATGTAAAAGACACTGTGGGGGTGCCTGAGTGGCTCAGTTGGCTAAGTGTCTGACTCTTGATTTAGTCTCAGGTCATAATCTCGTGGCTCATGAGATCAAGCCCCACATCAGGCTCCGCACTGATAGCATGGTCAGTGCAGAGCCTGCTTGGGATTCTCTTTCTCTCTCTCTGCCCCCTCCTGTACTTGCTGTCTCTTTCTCTCCAAATAAATAAGCAAATGTTAAAAAAAAATGTATAAGCCAATCAATACATGTTTGCAATTGATTTGACTCAGATACTGTCACTTTGCCACCTCTGCTGTTGATACATGCAAGAATTGTAAGGAATATCAGCATGGTGGAAACTGATAAATATTTATGTCAATAAATTAGAATCTACTGAATTTATGTCTCAAGGCTTTTAATGTAATAGCAGTTTATGATAAATGATCTGGATAGTCATCAAGATGTAAGCTGGCTTTTGTCAATGTGTAATATTTCCTTCTTTACAAAATTATTGCATAACTTCTTGACAATATATACATATTACAGTTACTTTTTTATGACCTTGTTCTCTAGTCTACATCTTATTAGCTTTATTTCCTCTGTGGTTTTTTGGGTGCTTAAAAAGACACAGCTTGTTCCAATTAGATCTAATTATTTCATAAACAAATTAACCACCTCTTCTCATTATGGAAACCTTTACTCAGACTTGCATTTGGCCACCCCAGAACTATCCTGTTAAACCTGGAAAATATTGTGACTTTTTAATAATATGATGTATCATAATCATTGTTTTTCTTGTCATAAGATCAAGGCTGGCATGCTTTTCTGTTTACCTTGAACTTGTTTGATGAAGAGTTAAGAAATGAACCATATATTGAGCTCCATGAGGACAGAAATTTTGTTTTCTTTACTGCTATATTCTTAGAATCTTGAAATAGTGTTTGGCACAGAAAAATTACTTCAGAAACAGGTATTGAGTAAATAAATGAATTATGCTATTCTTCTCAGAGGGCATGGTTCTATATGGTTTCTGGGGACATGTGGGATTATTTCAAAGGCAGTTTTAGATACCACAGTGACAGGGGAAACTCAAAGCTCTGAGTTTGTGATTAACTTGGAGTTTCACCCTGGTTCCTTTTTTTTTTTTGTTTCTTACTTTAGTATAATTTTACTTTTTGGATCCTGTTTCCTGTTTTTTTTCATATACAACATGCATTTATCAGATTCTATGTAATATGCTATTACCTTACCCAATTTCATGTGCATATATGTTTTATAAACCTTGACATTTACATGCCAACTTCTTGGTTTCTTTACTTAATTGAAACTTATTTGTGGGACTTTGCACACGTTTTAAAAATTTTGATGCTTATATCTATGCTGTTATTATTTTAATGTTGTTTTATTACATTACTCTCTATAATTGTCACTCTTTATGGTACAGTGCCATAATCATTGTCAGTTGAGTTACAGAAAGAGTGAAAAAAGAAGTTGTTTCTCTTCCTGAAAGTCCTGAAAATGTGTTACCATATGTGTCGGAGATCTCTAAGACTACCACCAGGTTTGGTCATTTGCTAGAATAACTCCTAGAACTGAGCATATAGTCATATTCATGGCTATGGTTTATTATAGTCAAAGGATACAAAGCAAAATTAGCAAAGAGTAAAGGTATATGGAGTAAAGTCTGCAGGAGAACGGGTATAATTTTCCAAAAGTCCTCTCCCAGTGGAGTCACACAGGATACATCTAATTCTTCCCTTATGGAATTTTGACCATGTGTGTAAACGTTGTCAACCATGGGAGCTCATTACAAAGTGCCTAAGGTTTTTACTGACGGCTAATCTTGTAGGCATCCTCTGCCCAGTATATACCAAAATTCTAAACTATAAGAGGAAAGCAGTATTCAGCAAAAACCACAGTGTTTGCATAGGCAGTCTAGGTTCTATTGAGATGTTCTCAATATGGTCCTGGCAATAGTCCATAGTACCATTTCTAGTATTTACTGTCTTCTCTTTTAGTCAGTGTCTCAGATGTAGATGGTCCTTTCCCATCACCAAGCACCAATTTCCCAAAGTTGAAGAAATTCAAATTTATTTTGTTGTCACTTGGTGTCTTTTTTCCGCTCCCAGTCATCTTCAGTTAAATGCCTTTACCACTAAGCATAACATCACACTTCTTATAATGAGCTTCACTCTTTAACTAAGATGAAAGTTCCTTTTCCTACCTCCTATCCCACAATGCAACTTAATGATTTTATATTTAGTAAAGTTTTATATATACATATGTTGTCTTTTCTTTTTTAAGTTTCTACTGAGACCTAGCATTGGGAAATTTCTCCTTACAGTCTGGTTATATGCCAGAGATAGGTTATGATTCCAAAAAATTTTAATGTATCTTCTTGTTTACTATAAGCACCATGGGGGCTTCTAGAATCCTCATGGAGAGCCCAGCTTTCCATAGCAAAAGAGGTTTTCAAGTCTGAATCCAGGATAAAGGAACACACAGAGAAGACTTATTCTATAAGGGTTAACATAGAAGGGTAAGAGGCCACAAACCATGCCCATCTATTACTATGAAGAAACTAAGCAGTTGAAATCAGACATGATTTTACAACTACTTAATTGTTCTCCAGTTTTATATTTTTTTCACCACAAATTATCAAGCAGAGAATGGATAATTTGTATGAAGGCTTTATATCATAACTTTATAAAATAATGATTCTATTTACCAATAAAGTATCCACATGGGGAAAATATTTCATACGTTTTAGCTAATAATTGCATACTTGTTCCTATCCCACTGTATTGTAATACTTTATCTTCATGTCTGACTCCTTCAGTACACTACTTTGAATAATCCTTTATCATCTACATTTGTATAACACCTATGTCATCATGCTCTACAAGAATTCCTCAGGGTATCATGGCCTGGAATATTGTTTGTATCCTAGGTGCTGTGTCAGCACCATCTAAAACATGAAATAGGCACTCTTATACTAAAGTCAGCTGAATATATGTTTCATCAACATTTGAGAAACCGTGTAGGAACCTCAGGGGAAAGGGACAATGTCAGGACTGGGGGGCTCTTTGCCAGGGGCCCAATTGTGGGCATCATCTCAAGGACTGTCCAGATCCAGAGGCACCTGTATTCATTTCTAACTCTTCCAAGCTGGGCCCTTACTTTCTAATTCCTTTTCTCTTATGAACACCATGTGGTTATTATCTTCAGTTTCTTTCCCTCTTTTGGATTTTCTTTTCCTGGCCAGACTGCACCTCTGGTTTCTTTTAGGGCCTCTCTTGATGTCAACATAAGTCTCAGCCACTGACCCTCTTTATGAGCAGCTGTACCCCCATTAGGAAAGAGCCAATCCCAGAACCATAAACATCATATTTCATTGATTTAAAGAATCACACATTTTTCACATTTAACATTATTATTAAATTGAGAGTTTTCTCAAAATTGATGGTATGTCACTGTATAACTGGAAGTTTTTTTCTTTCTTAACAATACAATACTAATGGCAGAAATTACATTTAAACGTATCTTAGATTTGAAGTAGCAGTAATTTTACAAAGTATACGGAGTCCTACTGGTAACCTTCACATAAAGAAATTTTGTTTACATGTAGTTCCTTGTTTCTGCCCTGACCTTACCACATTGCTTTATGCTGGCCCATTAAATCAACATGACAAATATTCTTCATGCTGGCCTATGAGTGTTTCCCATTCTATAGGCCTCTCTTGAGTCCTTCCATTAAATGTGTTTGGTATATCTACTGTGTGCCAAACATGGTGATAAGTGCTAAGGATAGAAATATGAGCAAAACCAGGCATAGTCCTAGACCGTTTTCATTATAGACTCTTTCAAGATAGTGTGATTCATTAGCATTATAAATTGTACTGATCATAGGTCAGATCATGCAGTTGTTCCTCTGGTATCTAGGTTACTCAGTCTTTTTCTTTTCCATGAGAAAGGAAATATTCTGGGTGATTACTCTTTTTAAAAAACTCTCACTTTTTTTGTTTTGTTTTTTTGACGTTTCTTTTTATGTATTTATTTTGATAGAGACAGAGACAGTGGGGGTGGGGAATGGGCAGAGAGAGGAAGTGAAAGAGAATCCCAAGTAGGCTCCATGCTGCCAGCACAGAGCCCAACGCAGGGCTCGAACCCACAAACTGCAAAATCATGACCTGAGCTGAATGAAGAGTCAGATGCTTAACCAACTGAGCCATCCAGGTGCTCCTCTGGCTGATTATTTTGTACTGTGTCCAATGAACCTGTTTTGGATGGCAGCTTCACGTTGATTAATCTCTTTCATGGCTTTGTCAGTTGCCTCTAAGGCTTTCTTTCTTGTCTGTGGATCTTATATGTTTCATCTGTCTTTGTCAGGCTTCTGAAGGAACTATAGCAAGTCCAGTGGATTTACTTCAGGGTTTAGTTTTCCTCTTTACACATAGCAATTATATAGGTCAAGGAAAGTTCCCACTGAGAATGTGTCAGCTGGCACTTGCTAGGTCTAAATAGAACGTGTTATTTCCTTGCTCATAGTTAAGTTCTCCGCAAAAGATAGGTGTCTGGATAGAGATTTCTGAGTCCTCTACCTGTTTTCTTGTGTTGTCTGCTTAAAACTGTAACCATCTCCTCCTGGGACAGCAAGTAGCCAACATGCACTCTGTTGGTAGGGCCTTGCCCAAGATGAGGTTTTGTCTTTTTTTTTCTTTTTTTAAAATCGAGATATAATTTACATATAACAGTGTATAAGTTAGGGTATACAACAGTTGGTTTCATACATTTATAATTGTGATATTATTACTACAGTGGCATTGGCTAAACACCTTTATCATGTCACACATTTATTTATTTATTTATTTATTTATTTATTTATTTATTTATTTATTTGCTTTGAGAAGTTAAGATTTAGCCTCTTAGCAACTATAAAGTTTATAACACAATATTGTTGAATACAATCATTATGGTGTGCATAAAAGTTCCAAAATATATTTATCTATGAGTTGTAAGATTTTCCCTTAAATGGCATTTCCCTAATTCCCCCAACCCCAGGCTCTGGTAAACCACCATTCCACTCTCTCTGTTTATCCTAAAGAATCCTTTTAGGATGGCTTTTATAAAAAATATGAAATAAGAAATGTTGGTGAAGATGTAGAGAAAAAGGGAACTCTTGTGTACTGTTGGTGGGAATGTAAATCAGTGCAACTACTGTGGAAAACACTATGAGTGTTTCTTTAAAAAAATAGAAATACATAGATCCAGTAATTCAACTACTGGGTATTTACCCAGAGAAAATGAAAACACCAACTGGAAAAATGTATATGTATCCCTATATTTATTGCAGCATTATTTGCAATAGCCAAGATATGGAAGTAACCCAACTGTCACTGATAAATAGGTAAAGTAAATGTGGCATATACATACAATGAAATATTACTCAGCCATAAGAAATGCGATCTTAACATTTATATTTGGAATCTAAAAAGCAAACTAAATAAAACAAAAGAGCAAACAAATAAATCAAAAGTCAGAAACAGTCCTGTAAATACAGAGGAAAAAAAACTGGTGGTTTCCAGAAATGAGAGGGGTGGGTAGTTGGGCAAAAAGGGGTAAAGAGGAGTGGAAGATACAAGCTTTCAGTTATGGAATGAATAGGTTATGAGGATGAAAAGTACAGCATAGGGAATATACTCAGTAGTATTATAATAGAATTCTGTAGTAACAGATGTTAGCTATTCTTGTAAATATAGCAAAATGTATAAACTTGTTGAATCACTGTCTTATACACCTGAAACTAATGGAGCATTATGTGTCAATGATACTTCAATTAAAAAAAAAGAAATAGATGGTAAAGAAAACGGTAACTGTGGTTGCTTCCTGGGGTGGAAATTGGATGATTGAGGACCAGGGGTGGAAGGAGACTTCCTTTATACAATTTACCTTTATGTATGAGTGTGTGTGTGTGTTTGTGCATGAGTGTGTGCACTCATATATACATATGAGTATACATATATATATATACACAATCTTATTTACATATTCATCTGTATGTGTCTAAAGGACACTTTAGACACAAGACTGTCTCCAAGTCTTGGCTGTTGTATATAGTGTTCAAATGAACATAGGTGTGCAGATATATCTTTGACATACTGATTTCAATTTTTTTGGATATATGCTCAGAAGTGAGAGTACTATTCTTATCTTCTTGATACTAGCCATTCTGACAAGCATTAGATGATATCTCATTGTGCTTTTGATTTACATTTCCATGAATGTTAGTGATATCGAGCATCCTTTCCTGTGTCTGTTGGCTATTGGTACATCTTTTTTAGGAAAAATGTCTATTCAGGTCACCTTCCCATTTTTTATTGAGATTATTTGGGGGGTTTTTTTGGTACTGAGTTCTATGTGTGTATATATGTGTGTGTGTGTGTGTGTGTGTGTGTGTGTATACTTACAAAATTTGTATATATAATTTCTATATTATATACTTTTATATTGTTAACATCAACCCCTTATCAGATATATCATTTCCAAATATCCTCTTCCATTCAGTAGTTTGCTGTTTTGTTTTATGGCTGGTTACCTTCAATGTGCAAAAGTAGGTTTTTAAAAATTTGTATTTACTCTCAATAGTTTAACTTTTATTTACATTGTCTGAAAGGATCTATCTAGGAAAATTTTGCTAAGGTTAATGTTAAAAAGATTACTGCCTGTGTTTTCTGCTAGTTTTATGGTTGCAGATTTCACATTTAAGTCTTTAGTCCATTTTCAGTTGATGTTTGTGTACGGTGTAAGAAAGTGGTCCAGTTTCATTCTTTTGCATGTAACTGTCCAATTTTCCTAGCACAATTTATTGAAGAGATTTTCTTTTCATCACAAATTAATTGAAGGTGTAAGTGTGGGTTTATTTCTGGGTTCTCTCTTATGTTCCATTGGTCTATGTGTCTGTTTTGGTGCCAGTACCGTGCTGTTTTGATTTCTGTAGCCTTGTAGTATGTCTTGAAATCTGGGATTGTAATACCTCCAGCATTGTACTAATTTCTCAAGATTGTTTTGGCTATTTGCATTTTTTATAGTTCCATAGAAATCTTAAATTTTTTTGTTATGTTTCTGTGAAAATGCCATTGGTATTTTGATAAGAGTTTTCATTGAATCTGTAGATGGGTTTAGATAGTATGGACATTTTGACTATTAATTCTTCTAATTTTTGAGTATGATTTATCTTTCCATTTGTCTGTGTTGTCTTCAGTTACTCTCATTGATGTTTTATACCTTCAGGTACATTCACTCATTTGGTTAATTTTATTTTTAGGGAGTTTATTCTTTTTGGTGCACTTGTTAATTGAATTACTTTCTTTTTTTTTTAATGTTTTATTTATTTCTAGAGAGAGACAGCGTGACTAGGGGAGGGTCAGAGAGAGAGGGAGTCACAGACCGAAACAGGCTCCAGGCTCTGAGCTGGCAGTCAGCACAGAGCCCGACGCGGGTCTCGAACCCACGAACCGCGAGATCATAACCTAAGCGAAAGTCGGACACTTAACCGACTAAGCCACCTAGGCGCCCCAATTGAATTACTTTCTTAATTTCTGTTCTTGCTACTTCATTATTAGTATATACAGATACAGCAGATTTCTGTGTATTATATTTGTATCCTGGACTTTATTGAATACATTTATCAGTTCTAGTAGTTTTTTATTGGAGTCTTTAGGCTTTTCTTTGTAGAGTATCCAGTCATCTACCAATAATGACAATTCCTTACTGATTTGGATGCCTTTTATTTCTTTTTGTTGTCTTAATATTATGGCTATTACATCCAGGACTATGTTGAATAAAAGTGGCAACAGTAGACATTCTTGTCTTGTTCCTGATCTTACAGGAAAATATTTCATTTTTTCACCATTGAGTAGGATGTTAGTTGTGTGTTTGTCATATATCACCTTTATTTTGGTGAGTTATATTCCCTCTACACTTAGTTTGTTGAGAATTATTATCATGAACAAATGATATATTTTTTCAAAGGTTTCTCTGCATCTACTTAGATGATAGTATGATTTTTATCTGTCATTTTGTTAATGTGGTGTACCAGGTTGATTGATTTACAGATATTGAGCAATCCTTGTATCCCTAAGATAAACCACACTTGATTTTGGTGAATGATCCTTTTAAAATATTGTTGAATTGGGATTGCTTATATTTGCTTATATTTCATCTATGTTCATTGGGGCTATTGGCTTTTAGTTTTCTTTTTTTATAGTGTCTTTGTCTGGATTTGGTGTCAGGGTGACTCTGGTTTCATAGATTATAGTTGGAAGCTTTCCTTTCTATTCTATTCTTTTTTAATAATTTGAGGAGAATAGGTATTAACTCATCTTTTTTTTTTTTTAACTTTTAAGGAATTTGTACACCCAGTGTGAGGCTTGAACCCACAACCCCAAGATTGGGAGACATAACCTCCACTGACTGA
>JAESUZ010002500.1:0-89871 GCA_017311185.1 Proteles cristata cristata | reverse complement strand
ATTTCACTTTCTTTTATGTTATTAAGATGTAGCGTTTAGCTGCCTTCTCGAGTCTGGAATGCATTTTCCACCCTGTCTTCTGTTTGCTGTTTGCATCTCTCTCCCCAACCAGATGATGATGGCGCCTTATTCATTTCTCTGTCTCCAGAATCCTAGCCCAGTACCTGGAGTTTGGAAGACACTCCATAAGTGTTTGTTGAAGGAATGACTAATAACCAGATGGGCCAGTTCCTGCTACAGATTGGGGCACATACCCAGGGGGAAAATGGCAGAGCTTGGCTGTGTTGGAAGGCTGTGGAGCCAGGCACCCAGAGTTCGTGAGGTTCTCCATCTCAGGTTTCCTGCTAGCTCCTCAGAAGGGGATGAGGTCTCCTGCGGGGAACCTGGGCATCATGTTCGGGGGAAGATGTGCTCTGTGAGAGGGACTTCCGTGAACCTTGTGAAGACATCTCTTTGATAGACTCTTGGTTTCCTATTATGTTTTCAGACCTCAGTTCCATGAAACTGTGGAGCATTGCCAGCAAATAGCTCCATGAGCCCTGAGCTAATCTTATCACCCAGACCCAGCCCCAGTTTCCCTCTGGGGTGAGTCCCTCCCCTAGGAGATAAGTCCGTTGGCAGTAATCTCAACTTGCAATAGAAATATACTATACAGTCCCCAATGGTCAAACAGTCCAATGACCAAGCTTCTTCGCCTCTGCTCCCATATTTCTTGGAGAAATATCCAAGAGCCCACCGATGACTTTTACTCCTGCATGATTATGGGCTGACAGAAGTGTTTGACTCACTGGGTTTTCAGTTAAGACAGAAAAAAGCAAACTAGATCAGTGTGTCACTTATGCCCATATCCTTGTGATGGAAACAACTTGGGAATAAGTAGACGGGTAGAGTGTGCTAGTTGGCTTCCCCACCCAGGCCACAAAGCAAAGTCTACCTCTGTGCTTTCTTCCTAAAACCATGCCTTTGCATGGGTAGTACCACATCAGAATGCACCAGGACAGGTTTCTGCTCTCTGTGAGGTTGAGAAACAAAGGCTGGATTTACCCTCTCACCTAAAACTGCCAAAATATCGGGCAAAATATAACAGACTGGACATCAGGCAATGAAAACCAGTGATTCCTATGAAAACAAATGAAGTGAGCCCTATGATTTCCCCAGCTTGCCGCCTTGAGAGAGCTTCCGGACCGTGGTGCGGGAAGGAGCAACCCAAGGGGAGCCCAGTGGATGCCCAAAGGTGAGGATATGGAGCAGTGTCCAGGGAGAGCAAGTTCATGGGGTTAGGGGTCACAGCACAGAGTACTAGAGAAGAGATCTAAAGAAAAGTGGACTCTGGACATCTGCAGAGGCTCCCCTGTGTATTTAGCAAAGTAGGGATCTACACAAGGCCAAGGCTTGGGTTGGGAGGAACAGTACCCAGCACTCACATGGGGCTGTGAAGATTGCCTGTTCCCACCGGACCGGAAAATCTCATGGTACCTGGGGCACTTGACTTGGACTTCATCATTCTTCTTTTTGACAGACACTGGTTAGAGAATGAAAAGACAAGACATGGAGTGTGAGAAAATATTTGTAAAGTTCTTAATAAAGAACTTGTATCTAGAATATATAAAGAAATCTCAAGGTCAATATTAAAAAAACCCAAACACCCCGTTAAAAACTGGGCAAATGAACTTGACATTTCGCTAAAGAAGATGCTCGACATCATCAGTCATGTGGGCAAGGGAAATGAAGCCACTGTGAAGTGCCCTTCCACTCCTTTCAGAATGGCTAAAATCATGAGGACTGATCACACCAAGAGTTAACAAAGATGTAGACAAATTGGAGCTCTCATACCTTGCTGATAGGAATGCAGAAAGATGCAATCACTTTGGAGAACAATTTGGCAGTTTCTTGAACAATTAAGTATAGACTTACCACGTGACCCAGTTTTGTACTCGAGACATGAAAGCGTATGTCTTCCATCTATGTTAGTTTCCTAGGGCTGCCTTAACAAAGTAGTGCAAACTGTGGCTTAAAAAACACAGAAATATATTTGTGTTTATATTTCTGGAAGCTTAAAGTCTGAGATCAAGGTGTCAGCAGGGCCACCTGCCTCCGAAACCTTAGCCTCTGGGGATTTGCTGGGAATCTTAGGCATTCCTGGGCTTCCAGCTGCGTCACTGCAATCTCTGCCTTCACAGTCACATGGTGTCTTTTCGTATCTCTGTCTTCACATGGCCACCTTCCTATGAGGACACTAGTTATATTGGGTTAACACCAGTGCGACCTCATTTGAACTCATTACATCTGCAGCCACCCTTCTAAATAAGATTATTCTGAGGTAGTGGGGATTAGGACTTTGACATATCCTTTACTGGGGGACACAGTTCAACCCATAACACCATCCGAAGATCTGAATGTGAATATTCATAGCAGTTTTTCTTATAATAGCTAAAAACGGGAAACAACACAAATAGCCGTCAACAGGTTAACGGATGAACAAATTGTGGGATATCTATACATGGCATTACTATTCAGCAAAATGAAAGGAATAGACAGGGGCGCCTGGGTGGCTCAGCTGGTTAGGCGGCCAACTCAGATCATGATCTCATGAGTTGTGAGTTCAAGCCCCCCATCAGGCTCTGTGCTGACAGCTCAGACCCTAGAGACTGCTTCAGATTCTGTGTCTCCTTTTCTCTCTGCCCCCTACCTCCCTCCCCCCTCCCCAGCTCATGCTCTCTCTCTCTCTCTCTCAAAAACTGAATAAACATTAAAAATTTTTTAAATAATAAAAAAGGAAAAGACAATTGATATAGGCATAAACATGGCTAGATCTTAACACAGTTATGCCAAAGGAAACGAAACTCAAGAATACATATGATATGATTCCATATATATGAAGTTTTAAATGAAAACTAGTTTTGTAGTGGCTGAGAGCAGATAGATGATTGCCTGCGGATGGGATATAGACAGTATGAGTTTCCTTTGGCTGCTATAACAAATTACTGGAAGAGTAGTGACTCAGAACATCACAAATACATCCTATTATCATTCTGGAGGTCGGAAGTATGAAATGAGTCTCATGGGGCTCAAGTCAAAGTGTTGGCAGGCCTGTTTCTTCTGGTGGCTCTAGAGAAGACTCTGTTTTCTTGCTTTCCCAGTTTCCGGGGCTGCCTTCAGACCTTGGCTTCCTCCCACCCTGGGTCTGCCTGGGCTTGGAGACCCCATAGACCCTACTAGTCACAAGGAGGCTGGCTGCACATGTCTTGTGTCCTCCCAGGCTGATGTCCCCATGAGTAGGGAGCCCACCAGCCTTCTTCTGCCAATCTCTGCTTCATTTGTTGGCTCCTACCTTAGATCTTTGGACCTTCCTCATACAAGGATCCTTGGGATGACATTGGGCTCACCTAGATTATCCGGGATTCTCTCTCCATCTCAGGATCCTTAAGTTAATTGCATCTGAAAAGTCTCTTCTACTGTGCCAGCTAACAGTCACAGCTTCTGGTGATCAAAACATGGAGATTATTCCCATGTACCTTTGTCAAAACTCCTCAATTGTACACTTTATCCTGTACAGTTTATTATACGTCAATTATATGGCAATAAAGCTGTTTAGAGAACCAAAACTAAGCTTAGTAAGTTACTTTGATTTAAAAAAAAAAAAAAAGAAAGAAAGCAACAGGACTCTGGCCGGCACATTCTGTCAGCTCGCCAGGGGTATTTGGACTCCTCCCAGTCCTTGCTGAGATGAGCAAGGATTGTTCCAGATAATCAGAGCTCCTCCAGAGGAATGTGCTTCAGCTTCTGGCAAATGACTCTTCAAGCCTGGTTTAGTTGATGTGCCCAGGGCACCCCAGAGGGGTGTAGATGTGGGGGTGTGCTCTGCAATGGGCTCCTTGTATTTTTATGCTGATAAATCAAGGTAAAGAGAGGTATAATAATCAGAGAATGGGAGCCAGTGTTTTCGGTGCCTGGCAGACTGCTGCAGTAATATTCATTCCAGTTGACTTTTCCGCTCTTACTTTCTGCTTCCCTTGGACCACCACCTGCATGATGTTGGATTCAGAGAGGTTTAAGGAATTGCTCCTGACTGAGTAATTGGGAAGAAAAGAACAAGGACTCAAAACCTCAGCCCTCTGTCTCCAAACCTTGCGCTGGTCCCACCCCACCTCCATGGGCAGGGGGGTGGGAGCTAAGGATGTGAGGAAGAGCCTTGGATCTTTCCGCAGCACCAACAAGATGTGTCTTCTTCTTGGAAGACTCCCACACGGGCTGCAGTCAGCCCAGGACCTCTGTCTCTCACTTCTCGACACAGCCAACTTTATTCCTGACAAGAGAGAATGATTCTTCTACCAGAGTGCTCAAGTCTGCATGTGGCAGAGAGTAAAACATTGCTAGCTTGCTTGCTTTCATTCGTTCTTTTTTTTTTTTTTAACATTATGTTAGTTTCAAGTGTACAATACAGTGATTTGACATATGCATGTATTGCGAAATGATTGCCACAGTGAGCCTAGTTTTCATCCATCACCTCACACAGTTATGGTTTTTTTTCTTGTGACGAGAACTTTTAAGATCTACTCTCTTAGCAACCCTCAAATATACAATATGGTGTTATTAACTGTAGTCACCATGCTGTGTGCTACATCTCCACGACCTCTTTATTTTATAACTGGAAGTTCGTACCTCTTGGCCCCCTTCACCTATCCGCCCCCCTCCCTTCTTTCATTCTTTTCTTTCCCTCCCCTCGCTCTCACATTCTCTCTCCCTTCTTTCCTTTCTTCCTTCCTTTTGTTACTATTTATCATTTTTAGTTGTCAGGGGGACGTTGCTGTGAACTATACTCGTGTGTCTTTTTGTCTAATTGCCTCAAACGCAATGAGGAGAGGACTTTTGACTCTGATGTCCATGTGGCATCTGAAATCATGAAGTAGATACTGCAGATGACTCCCTGGCCAGCCGTACCCTGTGGGCTGCACCTGTTCCCTCTGGGCTGGACTCTGTCCTGTGAGCCGGCAGCCCCAGAGTGACGCAGCGCAGCCCCCCGCCCACGGATGACATGGGTTGTCTTATACCACCATGCGCTGAGTAGCTCTGAAGATAGGAGGAACCCTTTGGTTCTTGCGCCAGAACTCATTTGACCTACCTGTGAATTTTCTCTTTCGCCTGCAGCAGGCATCGGTGCGAGGGTGCTCAGGACATGCCTTTCCTGGTAGAGAGAGGAGCCACTTTCCACTCCTTCTCCCTTGGGACCATCCTGGCTATAGTTGTAGCTCCTCTCTGGGCTGCCCTGCAGCTGGCAATAGCTTTCTGGCTCTCTGGCAGGCACGTGGCAGAGTGGTGTGGTGTGTGTGTGTGTGTGTGTGTGTGTGTGTGTGTGTGTGTGTGTGTTGGAATGACAAGATCCCTGAAGTAAAGGGCTCTACAGTGCTCCCTCTCACCCTGGACTTGTCTGGGCTCTTAGAGCCTGTGTGTCCCCCAGGCTGATGTCCCCTGAGGAGGGAAGCCCACCAACCTCCTTCCCTCTCTGTGTGCTGCATGGAGGACAGAGAGACCCCGTACTGGGCTTTTCATGAGGTGTATACACTATAAATGTATGTGTGTGTGGAAGGAAGGAATTTTGGCTTGAACATACTTTTTTACTGGCAAGGATAGCACTTCTCCTAAAGGAGATGGCAGAATTTGCCAAACTAAGCCTCCAGAAGAAAATATAACAGAGAGTGTGAAAGAAATCCATGTTCAAACATTGGCAAGTGTGAAACATTCAAGAATTTTGGGCGAACATCATATTGTCAGAGCAAAATTAAATTAAGCTGGTCTCTGGCAAGTGTTGGGAATGAACGCAGAATTGGGGCAAGCTGACGGAGGTGACCTGCTCTGACATTTTTGCATGAAGCCAGAGTGGAATTGGCCAAACCCCAGGAAACCTGAGGGCTGGGTTCTATTCTTCAGTGAATGAAGGCACAAGACCTTAACTGCTTTGTGTCCCAAGGGCTGCAGGGAGCTGCCAAAAGAAGAAGCTGAATTTTCTTCCCCTCAACAGCTCGATCACCGGCTGAGTGCAAATTAGGTTCATTTAAAAATATTTAGCGAGTATCCCAATTTGTTGAGCAAACTTGTTCTACACATCAAAAGAGGAGATGGTCTCACCTCACTCATATGGTCTACAGTCTACACACATGAATTCGACTAACTAGAATCAAAGGCAACTCGGAGCAAATGGTGTGTTGGAGATATAAGCAAAGTGGTAGGGAATGTGGGGTTCAAAGTGACACTTTCTGATAGAATTGCCTTTAGGGGGCTGGGGTGGAGTTGGAGAATACTTCACAGAAAAGAAGCAGGCATCTGAACTGAGCCTTGAAATGTGTAGAGTTTTGAGAGGAGCAGAGGAGGGATGGTATTCCAGCTGGAGATGACGCCAGAGTCATAGGAATCCCAGAATTCAGGCAATAAACCAGAGACCTCATCCGCTCCCTGTTCCCCTCTTGGGTTCTCCTCTGCGGCAGGGTAGGGGAGAGCATGGTCTTGCCAAGGTGCCAGAAGTGCTCAGACACAAGTAGGGGGCTGAAGCCCAGCTGTGGGCTCCTGTGGGGGAAGCCCCATTCCTGCCCCAGCGACGATTCAGCCAGTCTCTGCCATCTTCTCTGTCTTGGCATCACACTGGCCTTACAGGTTATGGTAGATTTGCAGGCCATGGGGCTGGGCAGTGCTGATCTGCTTTCTCTTTCGGAACTTAGCCTCTGGTTGTTATAATACGGTATGGCTGTGCTTGGGGCAGGTGGGGAACCAGTCCGGCCATCCCTCTTCCTTCTCTGAAGGCACAGGAGTTCCCCATCCCAGTGGCCACTTAGTCAAATCTGAGAAGTAAGACGGGACTCAATCCCCCCATCCTGCTCCACGCCTGGCATTTTCGGAGGTCAACACATTGCAGGTTTTACCTCTTAGAGTTTTGTTAGCAGCGTCCTTAAGCCCAGGGCTATCTTCTTTTAACCATTTCTAGGGTCCACAGAGAGTACTTCCTTAGAAGCCTCAGGCTGTGGCTCCTTAACCCTTCACTTTCCAGTGGGGACGGCTCTAGCTGTGCTCTGACGTGGAGGGCCAGCTGAACACAACTTGCTTAGAGCAGTCCCTGCGCTCTGCTGGGCATCAGCTGCTCTCATTACTGGTGGCACATCCTAGCACCTGCCGCCGCCTCCGGATTCTGGCCAGGTGCTCTCGGAGCACGCACAGCCGTCTCATTGCCAATGTCGGTAGCTGTTGCTTGTCCCAAGTTATCAGCTCAGGAAATGTTGCCTGATGACGCTGAAGTTTTTCTGGGCATTTGCCTGAGTAGTTCACAGTGGATTATTTTGCTTGGCGCCTTAAATTATCCAAAGCAGTTTGTCTGAGGATGTAAAATTGCTTACTGGATATTAGAGTTTTGTTTTTTGTTTTTATCCAAAATACTTCGAACCTATAGATCTCTAGGGAAGAACTGACCTCTTTATAACATTTACATTTAAAACGATTACTTGCTTTCTCTTCATGTCCTTCTATAAAGCGTTATACTCTTTGTACATGTCCCACACAGCTTTTTTTAAAGGCTATACTGATGCAGTCTGTGTATTGCTGGTTTTTTTCATTTTGTTTAATTTTTTCATTATATTTTCCAATTCTGTTTGTATGAATGTGTATATATTATATAAAAATATGAAAGCTGTTGAATTTTTGTTTTTAATTTTTACTTTTGTTCATGTATGTGTGTGCATGTGTGTTTTGTTTTATTTTTATAGAGACAGTTATACATTGAAAAGAAATTTTATCTCTTTCTAGTTAGTATGCATCTGTTTTATTTGTTCGACATCTTCTTGCATTGGCTAGAAGAATTGCTATTTTTATATGCCCCTTATTTATTTGTTCAGTTGATTTTTATGAGAGTACCCATGCATCTCACTGTTATTTAAAATATCTATAGATGGAAAAAATACTGTTATTTGGAATGTTAAGGCAGTTTCCAATTCCTCGTTTGCTAACTAATTCTTTTTCAAAATTGGGGAATGGGTCTTAAATGTTTGATATCTGTTGAAATAATGATCTTATATTTCTCCCATGTCCTGAAAGTGATGTACTATGTAAATTATTTACTAATATTCAACCACCTTCACATCCACAATTAAGCCATATTGGACCATTTCTTACTTGTGTGTTGTGTTGTTGCACAAGATTTATTATTTTGTTTAGAGGTTTTTATATCTATATTATAAGGGAGTGTGTTCTGCAGTTTTTTATTTTGTGTTCTCTTAGGTTGTAGAATCTGGATTATGGTAGAGTCAGAAAATGAATGGAGAAGTTGATCAAGATACTCCTATAGGACTGGATAGAACGCAAGTAGTATTTATTTGTTAAAAATGTATATAATTTGCCTATAAAATGAACTGGCTGGACTTTTTAGGGAGGCAGTTCTCTGAGAATACTGTCCATTTCTTTCATGACTATCTGTATCTTAAAATATTCTACTTATTAATTCAATATATGTCATCTCCCCAAGCCATCTATTCCAGAGTTATTAGCAGAGAGTTGCCCATCATTCTCGTGTAGTATCTTCCTCACAGCTCTCTTGCCATTCCCAATTTTGCATATTTGTACTAACTTTTTTTTTTTCCAATGACACTTCTGAGAAGTCTATGCACTTTATCGTTTCAGATATCGCGTGGCTGGATTTTGAAAATTTAAGCTATGTACATAACACTTTAGATAGTTACATTACATTATGACAGAACTTGTAAAAATGAATTCATAGCAATTAATTGCTCCTGGAATGTAACATCAATTAATTAATGTAATTAATTCCCCTGGCAGGAGGCAATTCTGGGATAGTCATTAGACTTGGACAGAAGAAGAACACCAGCAGCTTTCCCTGAAGAGGTGGAGGGAACCAGCAGTCTAGAAGGGTCTGTGAGAGAGCACATAACCTGGCAAGTGCCCAGCTTCTGGCACTGATACAAGGTCTGGGCTGCACTAGTAGGCGATGCGTCCTTTAAGGCCTCTGTCTTTACTCCTCACTCTTTTTTCAAGTCTGCTTGGTTCAAGTCCAACTTCTTTTCTTTCCCTTTATCCGTCACTCATTTAGGCTTGAACTTTATCCCATTCTCTTTGGTGGCCACAGCCAATCTTTGCTTCAAAACAAGAAGCTAGGGGCACCTGGCTGGCTCTGTTGGATAGAGCATGTGACTCTGGATCTTGGGGTTGTGGGTTTGAGCCCCGCGTTGAGGGGTAGAGCTTACTTAAAAATAAATCTTAAAAAATAAACAAACAAACAAACAAACAAGAAGCTTGCCTCAATTTGCTAAATCTGCTCCATTTTTTGGTGTGCTTTTATTTATTTATTTTACAAATAGTTTATTGTCAAATTAGTTTCCACACAACACTCAGTGCTCATCCCCACAAGTGTCCTCCTCCATGCCCACCCCTCCTCCCCCCCCACATCCATCAGTCCTCAGTTTTTGTCAGCATTCAAGAGTCTCTCATGGTTTGCCTCTCTCCCTTGCCCCCACCATTTCCCCCTTCTTCTCCCCCTTGTTCCTCCATCGAGTTCCTCCTAATCCTCCTATACGTGCAAACATATGATATTTGTCCTTCTCTGCCTGACTTATTTCACTCAGTATAGCACCCTCAAGGTCCATCCATGTTGCTACACATGGCCAGATTTCATTCTTTCTCATTGCCATGTAGTATTCCATGGTATAGATAAACCACATCTTCTTGATCCATTCGTCCGTTGATGGACACTTAGGCTCTTTGCATGTTTTAGCTATTGTGGAGAGTGCTGCTATGAACATTGGGGTATGTGCTCCTATGCATCAGCATTTCTGTATCCCTTGGGTAAATTCCTAGCAGTGCTATTGCTGGGTCATAGGGGAGTTCTATTGTTAGTTTCCTTAGGAACCTCCACACTGTTTTCCAGAGGGGCTGTACCAGTTTACATTTCCACCAACAGTGTAGGAGGTTGCCCATTTCTCCACATCCTCGCCAGCATCTAGAGTTCTCTGATTGGCTCATTTTAGCCACTCTGACTGGCGTGAGGTGGTATCTCAGTGTGGTTTTGATTTGTATTTCCCTGATGAGGAGGGATGCTGTAATCTGCTCCATTTTTATGCCTTAGGTAAAGGAGTATTATTCCACAAAAAGTGGATATTTTATAAATTTGAGAATTGACAACTCACCCTATGGACTTCATTGAACAGCAATTCTTTTACATGTAAATGATGGTGGGAGACACTTAGGAAGAGAAAACTTTCTTCTTTTCCTTTCATTGGTTAGTTTTAGGATATATATAAATAGTAACTAATTTGAATGAGTAAGAAATCAGACATAAGAAAGGAACTCACATGTTATTCATATCTTTTAAAACTGAACATCCTCATTTAAACAAGTCTGGTGTTTATGACAACATGGGTGCTCATATTGTTTGAGAGATTTCAGGTCTCTCAAGTTGCTGAGTTTTCAACCAGGCCGTGGGCCTCCCAGTGAAAATCATGAAACCAGTGGCAAATTTCTAAGGGAAAACTTGACTTTCAGTTTGTTTCTTTTATGAGAAAAAGAAGAGAATCAAACATTAGAAATATTAGCTTCCTATTTGACCTACCATTTTTCTCAGACGGAGATGTCAGGCATGGTATTCTATATTGTTATCAAGGAAACTCTGTGTATCTCTATCCCTGCTTTCAGTAAGAAGTGACCAGGGAAAGCTGAGTGTGTTTTATTTCTATCTTTGTGACAAAGATTCTGTGGTTGTCATTTTTCACCAACTTCCTTCCTTACTGGACCTTGAAGATGGTATTGCTGTAGCTGGTCCTGGAAGAGTTAAACCAAACGGGTCCACCTTCTCCATCAGGCTGGCTGAGTGAGTTCTCTGACCAGAGTTGCACACTGTTGTAAGGGATGCTTGGAGGTGACTGAGGGCTAAAGAATATGTCATCCTTTACCAAAATAATCAGTGTTTCAAACATCTTCTAGGACATTTTCTACTCTGTTCTTTATGCCTGGTCAAGAACTCTGCTCCAAGAGAAACAAATTTGAAGGTGATCCATGAAGTGAAATTCTACCCCACGCTTCTTCTTCTGCTTTCATGAGAAAACTTATCGTACCTTGAGATGATACTCAGCCATTTCATATGAATATATATTCGCCTCCTCTGACTGTGACAAAGAGAGACTCTCTTGTAAGCCAGTGGTTCTCAAACCTGAGCCTGCATGCGAATCAGTGGAAGGTCTTGTTAAAACAGTGAGTCCCACCATCAGACTTTCTGATTTAGTAGGTTTGGGACTAGGCCTGAGATTTATTTCTAACAAGTTCCTAGGAGATGCCGATGATCCTGGACAGTCTTCGAGACCACCCTGTATTCTATGCAAACTTGTGAGTTAAGTGAAAGTGCTTCTAGAATTTCTGGAATCTCTAAGTTTTCTCATAGCACAGTTTCACAGCTAAGTAAAAATTGGGTCGGTAGTTTGAAAAGGAAGGCCGTAATAACATAGACTGATGGAGTAATTATGAGGAAGTTCCAAATTAAAAAGGATGATCAATTTCATAGAACACACACCTGAATGATTCCATTGAGTCCAGGGTTCGAGGCACCTTGGCTGTGAGGTTAGACGCATCATAAATGAGACCTAGTGTGACCTTGTAGTATGTCTTGCCTTCCAAATATGCACTTCATTAGGACACCCCTGGGGGAGTCCATTGTTGTGGCCCTGTGGACACGTGCAAGGGGATAGTGCTGCCTTCCTCAGGCTCTATCTCCTTTGGCATTAGCTGTGAAGCATGCCTGACAAGGACCTAGACGTTATTCCTCAAGACAATCAAAACATTCAAGCACACAGGCTTTCAAAGTGGCCATTTTCTCTGAGTTTCCTTCCCTTGCCACTTCCTAAGGGGCTGGAGAAAATGGCTTTGCTTCTAGCTATGCAGTATCATCATAGCTAGAAGCTCATTTCTTTGCTAGGGTTATTAAGCTTGGCCCAAGAGGAGAAGACCACTGTGCACACACAGCCTGTCCCCAGGAAGACTTGTCAGCCTGTGCTTTACCAAGATGGGAATCAAGCTGGTTCACTGTGGAATCCAAGGCCAGGCTCAGAGTTTCTGCTGGCCTCTCTGCAGTTGAAGGGGTCCTATCCCAGGGACCCAGGCTCAACTTCCTCCTTCAAATCGTGTCCTGAACAACAAGGCCTTCAGCCTCAGGATCTACATGGGGAGGAAATGAGAACTTGTGCAAAATCAGGCAGTTGCCTGATTCCTCTTGTGGCTGAGGAACCACAATGAGGTCAGTCCCCTGCAAGTGTCTCCTGGGACAGCTCGGTGAACTCCTGGACTACCAGACACTACCGGCTCCCCATCTGAACACTGGATCCAAAGTCAAGCTGGTTTGTCTTTGACAGAGTGGCCTTTGAATTCTTAAAATATGTTCTGACTGGTGTCTAGCCAGTGGGAGATGTGATTACAGTAATTGATGGGCCTATGATAGACATGCTTTCTGAAAATGCAGTGTTGAGTGTTTTGAAAGGGATTCCATGAACTCTTATTTATACATGACTCCAGTTTTCTGTGTGTGAAAGGCTTGTGGCTAATGGGTCAAATGAGGACAACCAAACCACCAAGGTCTTTTCCCTGGAAGATCACAGTAGAAGAATTTAGGGCTAAGAAAATGCAAGCATTTGAGACAATGTGGTCATTGTTGTAAGATAACTCCTTTACATTTTGTTAATTTTTTTTAATGGTTGGGGATAGAGAGAGATAAAAGTAAGGCAAAAATGTGCACTAAATTCAAAATCTGGGTCACGTCTACCCATATCCTACTTTCCTGGAACACCTAATTTTGTTTAGCAGGTGAAAGCTGAGAATTTCAGAGTTAAGTATCTCCCTTAGCATTGAGAAACAGCTACGTAAAAAATTTATGAAAGAACAGCAAATACAGAAAGGACAGAAAGTATGAGCTATAGCTTGTACTTCAACTATCTGCGGTTTTTTGGTGTAGTTGTTCTTTCCATTTTATTAGTGAGTGTTTTTGTATTCTTGATTTAATGGGTGTATTGTCTAAGTTTCTTTTATTTTAATTTCTCTCTTCTACTCAGGGAGGAACAGTAAAGAAAGTCAAGGGAATATAGATGATGTTCTCAGCTGTTCAGTTTTATCCGGAGTTTGCCTTTAATGATGACCAAGGAGCTTCCTCCAGCCATATGGATACTAATATGCCTTGATGTGCCATATTCTTCACTTGTGAGGTAACAGTGCAGTATAAACCTAGGGAGAAAATTGACCCCTCGAATGAAAGGTTCTTTGAACCTGGCATTTTGTTGCTTCTCTGTGAAGTTAGTTTTACCTCTATATTTCTACCACTTTCAGAAAAGCCACTGGGAAATATTTCACTATTTCAGTGTAACTTACTTATCAATCCCATGAGTGTGTGATAGCAATGCTGAGGACAAAGTGCTATAGCATCTCTACAGTCTGGACAGAATTAGGATGTTGTTATAGTTCTCCTCATCATTTCAGAATGAGAGTGGAGGAGGTCAGTGTCTTTTCTGCCAGTGAGAACCAGGTATAGGTGTGAAGAGACCTGGCCATGCCTACTCAACAAATGAAAGGTCCATGGAAGGTGGGGTGAGGTCTTACGCATCAGGAAGTTCTTCTTATCCTGGACAAGACCATGAGGCCCGGCAAGACACTTGGAAGAAACACGGCAGCTTTTCTGGATGTTCTAATTTGGGGACCCATAAATACACGTCATTTGCTTCACGTGCTTGCTGCAAACTAATTGATGAAGTTGTTTGTACACAGCCTGCACAGAAGCCGGTCCAGAGATGTGGTGCGATGATGTCAGAACAGGCGATGTCTGCTCTGCAGCTCTGTCAGTCAGGTGTGTGAGGTTCATGCCTCCAGCGTGTCGTCCTGTTTCTCTACCCAGCAATGGCTCCTTATGGCAGCAGGTGAAGATGGCGCCCCAGAAAGACGATTGTGACATCTTTCAGCATTAGGCTCCACTCCCTTTTTTTACATAAGAAAATTTTCATAAATACTTTATGATCTCATGTTCATGGATTTTTTTTTATTTTAATTCATACCTTTAACCATGGAAAATGATTTAGGTGACTGATCTGAAAGGTCAGAGTGTGGTGAGGCCTCTCCCACATCAATGATGGAACCTCCAGGCTCCCTAATAGAAACTTGTGCCGTCACCTAGAAGTTAGATCAACTGTTTCTCGTCTTTGTATCTTTTTCACGTTGTCAGCAACATTCTACCCACCAAGTCATTCCACCAACAAACCAGTGTATTGCAATGTGAAGACTCTGGGGTCACAAACTATATATAAATAGGAAATCTGTGGCTTGCTGGCAGAGATCATGAACTTGTGACCTCTGGGTCACATGGCAGTGTTTTAAAAGCAACGTCACCAGGCAGGTAACGTGCTTATTTGCAGTGTAAGCACTTTATCCCTGCTTCCCTACTCTGGCCTCTGCTTCGCCCTTTTGTATTGTTTGCCTGGTTCCTCTAGGTTCCTTGAGATTTTTGTTAGAATCATGGGGTCCTAACCCAGCCTTCTAAAGAAGTTCCGTTTCTCTTCTTAGTTTCGTTTTGTTTCTGCCACAGTTGAGTCAGAGCTCTGTGTAAATGTTTTTGGTCCTTGTAGGAAAGTGTTTCTTTTGTTTCCAGGTACAACAGTTGAATCCAGGCCATGCTTCCTGGTCAACAACTGTAAGATTCTGAGCTGCGCTGCTGTTCCTTAGACTGTGGCTTAGCGGTGTCCAAGAACTTGGTCTCCTTATGGTCTGGTTCCCTCTACCTTCCTCAGTCTTTTCTTGGGATCCTCACCACCCCTTCCACTCCACGCTTGGGTCATTTGCCGTTTATCTCCTGTCTAACTGCTCCTTAGATAATCTGTGGTCCATGAAAATTAATATTGGCAAAACCTCCTCATTGATATTAGCGATATAAAAAATGAGTCTTATCTATAATTATGAAGAATGCACACTCCATGCATCCAACTGAAAAGGTTCATATTTAACTGATATTTATTATTAGTTTCAACTATAGAAAAGGCACTTTACTGGTGCTTTTATATACACTCTGTCCTATGGTGTGAGGTAGGGGTCCTCACTGTCCAATGAAAGAAATAGAGTATTTAGAAAACCTGTGCAAGGTGACACACCTAGTGAGTGGATAAGCAGTGACTAGGACTCACAAATAAAAGCACTTACTTAGCACAGGGCCAAGGGTTGGGGTGAAAGGGACACAGGAAACATGTTTTGGTCCAGCTCCAATCTGAGGCAGCCCCCCGGGCACCTGTACCTAGGCAGATCCTATGGGGTGACGGATGGGAGTGGGCAGCAGTGCCGTTTAGCCCAAGCTGTAAACCGCAAGGGCCATCGACTGTTGGTCAGTGTTTAGAGGCTGATTTGGGTAGAGGAACTGCATATGGCATCATCATCACAAATGTTCATTCTACTCTCAAATCAATCTGTCCCCGATTGTCTCATTGCAGGGAGGGAAGGGAGAGACACAGGTGGGAGCCACAGGTTGCTGAAGGTTCTGAGACTTTCCTGAGGCTTTGGGGGTTGTGGGTTTCCTGGTTCAGAATCGAAGGGCCAGTTAAGGAGTTTATCCCTCAGGGCAAATCTAGGTACATTGTGTTTCCATTGTCTTCCTTCTCAGGACTCTTTCTCTGCACGCAGAAAGGTGAAGGAAGAAAGACGGTAGGTGTGAAGTGGTGATAATGCTGAAATCGATTTCAGATGCTATAGGATGTGATCAGACTTTCTTAGTTCCCTTGCATTGCATGGGACTAGTTTTGGAAGTTTCCTATGTTTATCAATAGCTGGGACTTGAAGGTCTTTTGAATTTCTCCAGAGTCTTATAGAGTTCTAGACACTCGTACGTTCTTAATAAATGTTTACTGAATAAATTGAATGAAAATATGAATAAATAAGGTTTTTCCCCATTTCTAATTCCTTAATTCCTTTCTCGTTGTGCTCCTATTCTACAAATATGTATTCAGCTCCCGCTAAAATGCACAGCTGTGATTAAGACACACAGGAACTTTGCTCTTCTGAGCTTATATTGTGGAGGAGCAGAGAAAGATGATAAACCCACAAAACAACTGAGCAAGAGAGGGACCAGTGCCGCTGAGATGGAGTGGGATGGAGTGCTGCAGTGGAGGGGGGAGCAGGGAATGATGTTCATTAGCATGGGTGCTGAGGAAGGGTCTGAAGGGGGTATCAGAGGAGCTAAAGTCTGTAGAGCCAGAAGAAGCAAGCCATGAATGGATTTGGAGAGACCCCCAGAGCGAAGGCCCTCGTTAGGTGGAGCTGGTCCAGGAACCTGTGCGGACTGAATGTACCGCTGTCACCCATACTTGTCTGCTCCAGGGCTGCTGTGAAAATGGGCTACAAACTGAGTGCTTTACAGAACAGAAATTCACCAGCTCCGTTCTAGAGGCCGGAAGCCTGAGACTGAGGCATTGGCAAGGTTGGTTTCTTCTGAGGTGGTGAGAGAGAATCTGGCACGCCTCCCTCCTTGTTCTGGTGGTTTCCTGGAATGTTTTGGTGTTCCTTAGCTTGTGGGTCTCTGCCTTCATCTTCATATGTTGTCCCTGTGTGTGCCTGCAGGCAAATGTCCCTTTTTTGAGAACACCAGTCATTCGGGCTGGGGGCCGACTCTAATGAGTTCGTTTTTACTTGATTACCTCTGTAAAGACCCCCTCTCTACATTGAGTCACATTCTGAGATGCTGGGGATTAGGAGGCCAACATAGCTCCTTTCTGGAGGAAGAGGGAGATGTAATTCAACTTGTAACATCACAACTCATGAATTTGCTGAAATGTCTGTTATATGTGCTCACATATGTTTGTTTGGGTTTCCTCCTCATTTTGATTGGATAGCAAACCCTGTAAGCCATGAGAGTTAGTCATTTTTCCTCTTGGATTTTTCTAGCTCCTCACAGGCTTAGTTCCTGGCTGAAAAAAGGAGTTTCAGAAAAGCTGCCAATAGGCTCAATGTTTAACTCTCAAAACCGGGAGCTCACCTTCACTGTGGGAAGGTGTTTTTCACTCAGATCTCCAGTGGGTTTTAGGAAAGGTCCAGTGAATTCCAAATATTAGAGAGGCGGGGGCTGGGCAAACGAGCTTTTTTTTTCTTGCTTTTTTTTTTAAACATAAATATAGGCTTGTTTCCTCTTTGGGATGCCGATCAAAACAAACCGCTGAGGCCACGCACATGGTCACAATAACAGGTGGCTCAGGAGGTCCCCTGTGGCTCATTGGCCTGCAGAGCCTGGCCTCCTTAGGGCCTGGGAGGAAGGCAGCATCGCGGTTGGGCCCCTGATGGAGGGAGCCAGTGGTGCGTGTCTGCAGCTGGCCCCGGCCAGCTCTTGACTCACTGAATGACTAACGGGGAAGTGCAGACAATGCTGGGAACGACGTAGGGCAGAGAACTGTTGAAAGGAAGCAAGATTTGTCAAGGCATTTTCCTCCTCCTGCGGCTCTCAAGGTTGTGCTTTATGAAGCACACCTGCTTCCCCAGTGTCTGAATGGACTCAGTCATTCGGTGATGGCCGGCTAGTCGGCCGCAGTGAAGAGCCTGCGGGCCTTCTAAACAACCTCCCTTCTGTAGAAAACACACCTGACTGGGCACAGGTGACCTGGGTTCGGGTCCCGTCGCCACCCCCAGGGCAGCTACATGACCTTGGCGCGTCTCCCAGCCACGAGGAGCTGCAGGCTTTTGTCTGTGGAATCCACGTAGGACTGCTTCCTCCAGGGATAAGAAAACCAAATCAAACAACACGGAGAAATGTGGCTGGCAAGGGCAATCTACAAACGATTTCCCATGTTACTCGTGTGAATTTCCTGTTTGTATGTTTCATTAAAGTTAAACAAATGAAAAGAAAAAATGTTGAACCAGAAAAGGGATGGAAAGAGGCAGAGAAAGGGGAACAGCAGACGCAGGTGGATGAGGGGTCCTGGGAGGCGGGTCCTAAGCAGGACCTTGACTTACTTCCTCCACACGGGCCGCAGCTCTGAGCAGGCACAGAAACCGCCCCCTGAGGCCAGCTGCTGGGGTGTATGAGTGGCTGATAGAGGTTTTTAAATAATCATGTATTTAGCTTACCTGGGGACATACCTCTTGGTACCCGTAAAAAGTAGGTATTCTTTTCTCATAAATGTTTATTTAGTTTTGAGAGAAAGAGCACGTGCACGAGGGAGGGAGGGGCAGAGAAAGAAGGGGACAGAGGATCTGAAGCAGGTTCTGTGCTGACAGCAAAGAGCCCAATGTGTGGCTTGGACCCACGAACCCCGAGATCATGACCTGAGCCAAAGTCAGACGCTTATCTGACTAAGCCACCCAGGTGCCCTTAAAAGTGGTATTCTTAAAAAGCTCAGAGAAAGCAGATTGGCTTTAGGGTAGACTGAACAGAGTGGGTCTGGTCCCTTTTCCTGTGATGCTCTTGGCTTTGTTCCCTCATCTGTAACCGGGGTCCTCCTGGGGTGAGAGGTCACACGGCTGCAGTTAAACTTACTGTCTCATTTCCAACATCTGCCCCAGAGGAGGAGGCGTCACGGATAAGACTCTCTCATGACAGCAACGAAGCTGCCTTCCCAGACCTGCCTGCAGACTTCACCACATTTCTTAAGATTCCTAATTCAGTTCTCTGTGATTCTAACGGCAAGAGGACAGGATTACCTTTAAGAATTTGAGGTGGGGGCACTGAATGAGACCCAGGTTCTATTAAGTCAGAGGAAGGAGGGCTGACACCAGGTGGATACCAGCTCTGACTGCCCGGAGCAGAGCCAGGACTGGAACTTGGGCTTCCAGCTTCCTGCTTCAATACTCTGTGTCTCCCCTTAGCTGGATATTAGGGAAAACTTTGTATTAAGTAGAGTGTCCAAGCACGGCCCTGCGCTTGTTTAAATGCTCTGCTGTTGCTGTTTTGATATCGTTAACACTTTTGAACATTGCATTGGGCCTTACAAATGATGTAGCCAGTCCTGGTCTGGTGAGGTAAGACACACAGATAATAAATACCAGCATGTCCATTTTATAGATGAGGAGACTGAGGGCTATGCAGGTTAAATGGCTCCTCTAAAGTCACCCCATAGTAAGCAGCTAACTTCAGCCCTAGGTCTCTACCTCCCAAACTAGTATTTGGTCTGAGTTCAATGTAATGTGCACATTCTGAGTGCCTGACCAGCTCATGACCATGGCTTTCTGGAACCGTGGCCCACATTCTGTGATGAGCCCCTGTGTCCTGTGTACACAACAAAACCCCCCCTGGCCAGAGTTGACACCCAGGCTGGGCCTCGCTGGGCCCAGCCATGGAGTCGGGTCACCTCCAGTTTACACAGAAGAGGGTTATGCCCAGGGACACAGGGATGGGACATCATGCTGAGAGGTGGCTTCTGGACTCAATGCCCCAAAGTCTCTGCCAGTTGAATTTCTACAACTTGAAGTCTTTATTTTTATATGCTGCTTGATTAAGAGCAAGAAACATTTGAGTTTTCTTGAGTTCAGAATCCTACTTGTTCTCAATGGAAGGAATTGTCCTTATTTTAACAGCAAGTAGGTATAGGAGATTCCTCTTGAGATGGACGGGGCCTTGTCTTATACTCCATTTTTATTGTTATTATTTATTTAAAATTTTTTTTTATTATTTTAAAAAAATTTTTTTAATGTTTTATTTATTTCTGGAAGAGAGAGAGAGACAGCGTGAGCAAGAGAGGGTCAGAGATAGAGGAAGATACAGAATCTGAAGCAGGTTCCAAGCTCTGAGCTAGCTGTCAGCACAGGGCCCAATGCAGGGCTCGAACTCACGAACTGTGATATCATGACCTGCGCTGAAGTTGAATGCTTAACTGACTGAGCCACCCGGGCACCCGTTTTTTTTTTTTTCCTTGTTTTTTGTTTTTTGTTTTTTTTTTTTAGAGAGAGAGAGGCAGAGGAAGGGGGAAAGGGAGAGAGAATTTTAAGCAGGCTCCACACTCAGTGCAGAGCCCAACATGGGGCTTGATATCATGACCCTGGGATCATGACCTGAACAGAAATCAAGAGTTGGACACTCAATTGACTGAGCCACCCAGGCACCCCTCATACTCCATTTTTGATGTACCAAAATGGAAGTAATTTAATATCCACTGTTTTCGCAGACCCCTTCAGCTGGGTCAGAATCTGCGGCGATATTTTTCAAGCCTTGTTTCTATACTAACTAAGCTTTCACCTGTTGGCCTTTGAGGCAGATACGCCATTTCGCTAATGCAGAATACAAACTACTGAATAATGACATGTATCCCACACTTGCTGAAAGTTCATATTGTGCCACTTCTCTTTTATGAAAGACCTGTATCAGTACCTGTTTTTGTTAACCCAAGGAAATCCAAAGGAAGATGTTCACTTTTATGAAAACAGGCAAAAACAACAGAACATTTAGAGCTGTGTTGCAGTGAGCCATTAGTGAAGCAGTGTGCACTCCTACCAGCGAGAACGTTCCCGCCAAGCTGCTTCCCCAGAACCACACTTGGCCTCTCGGCAGCAAACCACCAGAGCTCTAAACTGTGTCTGTGAGCATCTCAGCTTTATCTTGACTTACTTTGTGTGTCCGCTAGCATGTGCCCTAAGATATCAGAAAAGTCTAACGGAGGTTATTTTGGGGGGTCTGGGAACACTGAAAAAAGTTTTTCATGTAAGTTCATGGTAATTGCTTCTTTGCTTTATACCATTTTGACTTAGGGAAGTTTTCATAGGAACGCTCTCTCTTTGGATAGTAGGGGAAACTTGTACATAAACTGCGGGAATATGTGGGCCTCTTCCAACCCAACAATTCCAAGAAGTTTTATTCCAATAACACTCTCTCTGAAGAATTTCTCCTTGGGGATATAATTAACTTGAAGTCTTGATTTGGAGTAAGACACTAGAGATTTTAGAAATTGAGGGATTTGGAATATCAAACTACCTCCTAGCATGTAGACCCAAAGAAGAAAAAGCTTCAAAAGCAAATAACATAAAAATGAATAAATTTATAGTGCACATTCAGAAACATGTAATGAATTTTTTTTTTCTTTTTTTTTTCTTTTTCCTTATATGGAGGTTTAGCTATCCCAGACTGGGATTTTTCCTTTAATGGGAGATAAAAGAAAGTGTCTAGGAATGAAGTGTGGTTCTGACCTCTCCTGCAGGCTCCCAGAGTGATGTTTGGGGACCTTGCTGAAGTGGGAATAGTCATTTGTGTTGAAGACAGCACAAGAATAAAGCACAAAAGTATAAAAGGAAGAGAAGGATGAGAAGAGAGGTCCTTTTTCCTCTTAGAGTCCATAGTTAGAGCATTTCTATGCTTTTTGAATTGTTAACTGACCACTGGCTAGAACGTTAATTAGCTAAAGGCATTTCTTAAAAAGATTTTTTTTTTAATGTTTATTTATTTTAGAGATAGTGCACGTGAGTGGGGCAGGGACAGAGAGAGGGAGACAGAAAATCCCAAGCAGTTTCCACACTGACAGCAGGGAGCCCGACGTGGGGCTTGAACTCAACAAATCTTGAGCTCATGACCTGAGCTGATGCTTAACTAACTGAGCCACCCAGATGCTCCTAAAGGCATCTTTTTAGATGATATCCTCACATCTTGGGATAACATGGCTAGTCCTGGGAACTTCTGAGCCCATGTCAATGTGTAGTTACTAGATTTTTTTTTTTTATCTGCTGTTCTCATAACAGTCCCAGACCTCAGCTAACAAAGGGCTATTTCAAAGTGCTATCTGTAGAGATGTTGAAGACAAACCTTTCAGGGGGTTCTAGAATGATTCTAGAAGCTGAGCACTGACCTACACCAGCAACTTAGTTTGAAGTCCCTCCTTTCCAAATAACGCCAGTTGCCCAGCATTTAGTGTGGTCCATTCTCTGCTACATCAGGGGAAATGTCTGAGAATCACTGGGCCTGAAAGCCCTCAATCAACAAGGGATTGTTCAGCTTTCCCTAAAAATACACCCTTGCTCACCACTGCCTTACAAGAAACTCATTTGAAATCACTGTGCCAAATAACCAGAGGTTCACAGAAGGATGAAATTCTGACCTTGACCCAGACCCCTTGCTTGGCAGCCAATTTTTTCAATCAGAAAGAGGGTTTTTGATTCATATTTCTTCACCTTCGTGAAACTGGTTCCGTATTGCAGACCATGCATCATTCGGAATGAGCTTCATGGTTCTCCGTAGAAGCGGCAATAACACTGGGCTCTGGTCCAGTGGGTTAATTCTGTGAATTTGGTTTATCATCTCAGAGAATCAGGAAAGTGGCCACCGCGTTCAAGTGTCAGAAGACAAGATCTATAGGGCCTTCTAATATTTTAAAGCATGGAGTTCTAGAAATGTAAGGAAAGAATTGGTTGAGACTATGTAAATATATACCATGGAATGGCTTATTGATAGCCTGTTAAAGGGTGTGTGCACACATCAAACTAAAACATAAGGTATATAGTGGTATATGTAGAGTATGGGTCTGGGGTCAGGCCCCGGATTTCTCATGAGGGAATTGGTGATGCTTAAACTTGTTGTGGACGTGGTGGGAAATGAGTATGTTCACACACACACACGCGCGCGCGCATTAGGTAAGGTAGCTTATCAGATGTACCTTTACCCCTTTCTGTTGCCCACGGACCCAGGGTCATTTATTTATGTCATTTATTATCACAGTTAACCTCTTTATTTTAGAGCCGGTATATACTTGTTTCTGCCTTCTGCCTGTGGTTATTCAGAATTTAATCTTAGTTTTCCTGCCCTGACCATGCTTCATCATTTTCTGTAGCTCTAGCCATTTCTGTTCCCATTTACTACTGCAATAGTTGGTGCAAAAGCAGAAGTCAGAAGATTAAATTCTGTAGTAACTCTGTACAATATCCGGGCCATGCCTATGGCACTATATAATGAGAGGGAATTTCTAGGCCTTCTTGTTTTATGCAGTAGAAAAAGACATCCTCTGAGCTGAAAATGACTGGAAGGTATTTTACAATTACTCACAGTCCTCTCCTGTAAGTTGTTCTCATCTCTATGCTCCTCTCTTTTCTATGGTTCTTTGCTCTTTCCCATTGTTAAGCAGTCCCCTGACTATAGCAGCTGGAGTTGTTAACTGCCTCCTTTGAAACAAAACAACAACAGAAAAAACCAACGCCTCTCAATCAGGGCTTTGCTGTTTGAAGATGTCATTCTTACCATGGCATGAGTTATACCAAAAGATTCCAACTCCTGCGGCTTTTGAGCGGCGTGAAGGTGCTGATAGAACACCATCCAGCACATACCCTCGTGCGATTTGTCAGCTCTTATCAGAGTCTCCAAGGAGACCGCTCGGGTAATCCTCCACGCTGCCCATTAGCAAGTGGCCAGGGCCGATTCTGTTACTGTCACGAAGTGGCCGTGCCGAGTGCTGACACACCTGGAGGCCCTCACAGACCTGCCTTTCTGAGCCATCCAGCTGAAGACACCATTCAGCCCAGCCGGCTGCCGGAGGCTGGTGACAACTGAGATAACATTCCTGTTCACAAATTCTTTCAGTCAACTGAAGTAAACTCCGACTGACTGCCAGAAGTGAGAGTGCACGAGAACTCTCACGGAGCCTGATCAAAACCCCGGACACGTGTCCGGGAGTCAATAATCATCACACATGTGTATTTGAGATGCACCTAGACCTGCCCTGAAGTAGAATCTTCTTTGAGATCAACTTAGGGTTTTGCTGATCTATTTATTTGCAACTTTGCTTTAGTATCTATTTAATGAAAGTGATGGAAAGTTTGTTTTTTAAAAGCAAGCGTTGTCATGTTGGATAATTTTTTTCTTTATAGGTAGCGCCAAATGATGACAGGTTTAGAAGACCTTGTGTCCGTGTTTGCATATATACAGCGGGGTCAAATCTATCTAAAGTATCATGTGATGTGATTCTCCATAGTCAGTCTCTATTACCTATTTACTTAACTGGAATCCAGAAATGCCTGTAAGTATCAAACTGACGGAATGGGCAATCATTTCAAAAAGGGGTCTGCGTGTGAACAGTTATGATCACACGTTTTCCTGGTTAAACCTGAGGAATATGGGAAGAGAAGCCATGAAACCTTGCCAGTTTTGAAAACGCCTTTAGTTTGTGTTAAAGCCTTTAGCTGCAGTGGAGAAAACACGGTGGTGTGTATTCAATGATTAGGACCCTTTGTCAACAGAGGATACTTATATGGGCCCGGGGCTCAGGAGACTCCAAAGGGAACCTCTAGTTCCCATATCAAATGGCTTGCCAGCCCTTTGGTAAGTCCTGGCAGGCCACCTCCTCTGTCCTGCCCCAGCCTGACCTCCGGAGCCCGTACGGCTGGCACCCTCTGCGTACTAGATGGTAAGAATGGCCAGCGGCCAGCGCCATCTGGGACTTCAATCTAAATACCAAAGGTTAATCCTTTTCACGTGAGTCACCTGCCTTGTGATTTGCTACTGGGAGTCCCTAGCAGACACCCTTTTTCCTAGAACACCTTTTGGTTCATATTTTTAGGCATTTCGGATGGTGATTTCTTTTTACCCTTTTTGTAGAGATCCTGTCAAGTCTCAGAGCTGGACAGATTGCGTTCACGGAGTTCTCTGAAGATGTTAGCATATCCCACCTTTCTTGAATGCTGTAGCTGGGTTTGGAACTGTTTACATGAGAGACAGGAGTGCTTTTCAGACTTTCCTTTCCTCTGAATGTGATAGTGAGAGAAGCTCACAGATAGCCGATCTTCCAAACCCCTCAGGAGGCCACTGGAAATGAATGGAGGCTGCTAATGGAAATGCTCTTGCTCCAGCCCCTCTAAGATGATCAAAAGGCTCATTCAGAAAAGCAGAAGGTTAACTTGAGGGATTCCCCACTACAATAAAACAGGCATGTTTTCTTCTCTTACTTCCTTTTTCTTATCTAGAGCCTTTTCCTTCCCTTGGCATTTGGGTCTGACCTGTATCGGTGCCTCGTAAGCTGTTTGAGGAGCTAACATAGTCTATGAGGAACAAGAGAGGAACTGATGGCAGATAAACAGCCAGAGACGGTCAGTTACCTCCTCTTTATTTCTTCATGGAAAATTGGAAAACACCAATAAAATAAATAAAATAAAAAGGAACGATGAGTGGGCACCTCGAGAGGCCAGTCAGTTAACCGTATGACTCTCGTTTTTGGCTCAGGTCAGGACCTCACGACTCCTGAGATTATGCTTGGCATCTCTTTCCCTCTTTCTCTGTTCATGCACCGCTTACCCGCACGCTCTCTCCCTCTCAAAATAAATAACTATACATATTTTTAAAGGAACTATTAGGACAAGCGATTTCTCTCTAAAATACTACCCCTTAGTACTCTTTCCCTGCCCTTCTCTGAAGGTTGTGGGGTGCAAGTCCCTGCTGGAATGTACCACACACATGTAGAGATTACTAGCATCTTAGAGAAGGTGGTCTGAAACTCATGTCTGCCAGTCACTGTAACTCACTGAATGTCCCAGGGCGAGTCTCTGAGCCTCTTTAAGCTTTGCTATTCAGTGTCTTTAAAATGTGAGTGACAATTCTCTTCTCATAGGTGACTGCGAAGATCCAATGAGATGATTGCATAGAAAAGTCCTTCCACTAGGCAATGCTTAATACATGATATACATTAAAATGATCATAGTATTGCTTCTATGGAGATAGAATCAAACTACAATAAGCATTAAAAGAAAAAGCTGATGGAGGAAAAGAGGGGCAGAGGGCATGCAGATGCGTGTGTGGCCGCGCGCGCACACACGTGTGTGTGTGCTTGTGTAAGTGGGTTTCACCCGTGTTTCCTTGATGGCAGTGATCTATTACAATGCTGCAATAGCACGAGGAGAAGTGTCCAAAAGACTTTAGCATGTAAAATGCAGGGTCAGTGGTGTGGAGGAAGATATGACCACGGTGAACCTAGACAGGAAACTGGTCAGCACCCAGGGGTCTGCAAGCCAACTGCCACTCACGGTTCCAAATTTGCACTGTGGCAGGGTGCATCGTGGCCCCAGTTTCAGTGCAGCTGAGTTTGTGGAACTGCCTAGATCTGAGGGCCTTAGCCCCTGCTAGCCGCTGCAGCCGTGTCCCTCCCGCTCCTGGCCAGCGGGGATGTAGCCTCTCACCTTATCCCCTGCCCCCTCGGGATGGCTTGGACCTTAGCAAGCTGCTCTGGCTCTAGACAGTTCTAAATTTTTTTTTTTTTAATTTCTAGGAGAGAGAGAGAGACAGCGTGAGCAGGGGAGGGTCAGAGAGAGAGGGAGTGACAGACTGAAGCAGGCTCCAGGCTCTGAGCTGGCAGTCAGCACAGAGCTCGACGCGGGGCATGAACCCACGAACCGCGAGATCATGACCCAAGCGAAAGTCGGACGCTTAACCGACTAAGCCACCCAGGCGCCCCTAGACAGTTCTAAAGAAGACATCAGGACTGGAAGGAGCTTGGGACGTAGATGAGTGGCTATCAGAGCCAAGGGAGCTCAGGATGGGCAAGGAGAGGTGGTATTAGAAGTGGTGGAACACTTGGAATCTGGGCCCCAGGGGAAGTGTTTGTTGGGAAGACAGCAAGAAAGGGCGAGGAGGAGGGAGTCAGAGAGGCAACAGGCATTTTTGATGCCTCAGGAGGAAGCCCCAGGCCCCATGTAACCGCTGTCGAGAGCTGCAGTGGGTAAGCACAAAGGCTCTGGAATTTAACACACCTTTGAGCTGAATGTTAGGCTAGTTACTGAATCTTATCATGTCCATTTCCTCCTTTGTAAAGTAGGATTAATAATAATATCTGGGTTATTGAGTCACTGATGAGTTGAATCAGTAATCCACATCAATGGCTTAGCACTGCTTGTGATGCAGAGAATGTCTGCTATAAACGTTCAGGGTTAACATTTTCGCAGAAATGAGTCTATCTTTGTGCATTTCTGTCATTCTGACCACAGGACCATTTCTCCTCTCAATCTCTTTCATTTACCCCCTCTTTCCTTCGGTTTAAGAATCTTCAAAATCCTTATCAAAGGCATTTATTAAGTACTTAATTGCCTGTGGTCTTCTGCTCCATGCAGTAGAATTATCTGGCTTCCCTTCTGAAACTGAAAGTGGTTTTCTGAGCTTAACTTGGAAAATGTGTGCTTGCTTCCACGGTTCTGGGACCAGTAGGTGCTGAACAGGAACAGCATGGCTTTCTTTTGGGTTTAAATCAATAATAGTGAGAGCCAGGAAACTCTTCTCAACTGGCTGAAGAGAACTTTGGGGCAGAGATCATTCTAGTCCACATCAATGTCTGATAGAATGACAAAAGACTAATTAAAGTATGGATTTAAGTGCAGTCAGAGTTTTAAAATTGTAACTCTATTGCAGGCTAGTCATCTCTAAATATTTTTAAGGGAAGACAGAGGACAAGAGAGAGGAAGAGAAGATGTTACCTCTCCTCTTCATTAGGCAGGAACGGAAAGCCAGTAACAATGCCATCAAAAGAACAGAGATGTTTGCTGCTTCTTTAATAAACCTCTATACTTAAAAAAAAAAAAAAAAAGGAAATAGGAGCAAGACACATAAATTTGGAGGGCGGAGGCCATAGGCGTGGTGGATGGACTTTTAAGTGGGTGAAGGGTGTTAAACTCAGGCTTGGTGGACTTGCATTTCAGGGTATGAAAATGAAGTTACCAAAGTCATTTGAAGTATGGATTTGTGCAATTGGGGAGGAACCCCAAAATTATAAAGACCTGTCACACCCACACACATTGGCATGAGTGCACGCATGTGCGTACACACAGACCCAGGCATAGACACAGACACACAGAGATTTAGGCCATGAACTCTGAGAAAGAAGCTCTAAATAAATGGGCACACATCTTAAATAAAATGCCATGCAGGGTAAAATCTCTTCTCCTTAAAATGGGCATCTCTGTCTGGCTCAGGCAGTTTCTTGCTCTATGGAGGGATGTAGTGGTTACGGGGAATTACCGGGTGCAGGGTTTGGCTTGAAGAAGACTGGTGATGATGAGGGGTACACTAAACCGTATGCTCCGACCAGCTACCAGGTGTGTTTGTCCTTCATTCTGGGCTACACCACTTTTCATGCATCACAGGCTTTTTTGTGTCTAATGTGCCATCATTTCCCCCAATTTTATAGCAGAATGTACTTGAAGAGAAATGGACTTCATGTGTCGTATGACAATTTACCTCTGTTACAAAAGGTTTCAGAATCTTTGGTGAGATTTGAAATGAATTTTGATTCGACAAGAATAATTTTATTGCCTCTCAATAGTAACCTAAAAATCATTCCATAGTTTTTGGAGGCTTACATTAAAGTGGTACTTATAACTCAGTGGTATGTATGTGTGTTTATTCTCTAAAAGGACAAACCAGGGAAGGCTGAACATTGAGAATATTTAAAAGCTGTTCTTGGTTTTGGGTACTTTTGATGATCATTTTATGAAATTTTCTTATGGAGAAATTCTGCTAATAGCATCCTCACCCACCGTTATCAGTGAAAATTGTGCAGTCTACTTACTGTATTGAAGGAAACAGGGGTGGATAATTCAGCAAAATTGATATGCCCTTCATTTTTAGAAAAAGCTTGGGGCCTTTCCTTGATACAGTATGAGTACAGGCTCTGATCTCTCATTCAGTTATGCAACAGATTGTCTCAGAGTTTCTGCTGTATGCAAAAGAATATGCACCTTTGTTTTCTCAGAAAGAGTGGAACCTCTTTCAGAATGGGATCATATCATAACCCCAATACTGCATATGGTAGCCTGCTGTATAATGACGCTTCATACGTATCGATCGAATTGAAATGAGCGCTTGGCATTTGCCAGACACTGTGTTAAGCTCTGGTTCCCACCCTTCTGATTTTCTTCAGAAAGCCAAGAAGAAAGCTAAAATAGGGGTGGGGACAGAGCAAGCGCTGAGAACAGAGTACCAGAGGCACTTACTTGAACCACCACATCTAACAAACCAGACAAATGGTGTCATGTTTTCCTGTCGCAGGCATCTCACTTTTATATACCCAAAGTTTATTTGAGAACATAGATGTTTAATTCATTCTTCAGGGTGCTCAAAGCTGCAGTTTCCAGACATTGCCGTATGCACCTGGACATTTGGAACAGAGTCCGTGAACAGGCGTGGCGACGATGTGGTTTCATCTCCCGTGGTTACTGCCCAACTCTTGCCATGAGAAAAGTGCTTAGGCCATCGTCACTGTCGGCGGAAGACCTTCTTTGTCTTGCTACTATAAAGGGTCTCTTGGGAGAGGTCATCAGTGGCGAGAGCAATGTGGGCAGATATAGGTGGGGTCTGAGACATTCATGCGCTTCCAAGGTGAGCTCCGTACTTTCCTGCCAACAATAGTAAAGAACCAGACTTCACCTGCCCTGCGGGGCACTTGGCTTTGTGAGTGCAGGGAGCATCTCTCCTGTTGAAATGATAGGGTCAATCTAAGCTGGAAGGTACGTTTTAGGGCCAGGCCTACTTCCTGTGGATGGTGTAATACTGAGGGAGACCTGACCCTTTCACATTACTGATTCCATCTTTAGTAGTAGTTGTTTGTGGAGGCTGGTTATGTCGCTGAGTATCGTGAAGCATGCCCAACTATGTGAAGACTGCGAATTAATTTGTAACCCTTTTTAAAGATTTGAAATGTTTACTGATCACGGGGCCTGGCTTGAAAGTTGGTTTTTTTTTTTTCCAAATCTTAATTTTCGTTGATGTTCATAACTATATTAATACATATTGTGTTTTAAAACACAAATAATGTGTGCCACAAGCTTTTGTTGATATGTGTATTCATTTCTTTTCAAATATTAAATATTTCAGCTTCTGTGAAAAAGGTCAGTCTGCTGTTCACCAAACCAATTTTCTCTTCTTCTGAGGTGTACAGCTAGGCTACATTGCTCAAGAGGCCATATGATTGATTTCTAGACAACAGAGTGTGCAAAGAAATGACTGATGTGTGCCATTTCTTTTCTCTTTCTTTTTATTTTTTTTTAAATCTATTTTTTTAAGTAGGCTCCATGCCCAATATGGGGCTTGAACTCAAAACCCTGATATCAAGAGTTGTGTGCCCTTCTGACTGAGCCGGCCAGGTGGCCCAATGTAGGCCATTTCTAGGCCTGGTTCATGAATGATCCTCCATGCCCTTCCCCTTGTACCTCCTTGATGAAGGTGAGCACAACCACCATGGAAGCCGTAGGTTGAAATGGCAGAGTCACAAGGTGGAAGGAGCCTCATTCATCTTTGAATCCCAGCTTCTAGGAAAGAGGCCTCCATCAGGAATATATATTTTAGTCTTCATTTGTGTGATAAACGATCTATCCTGTTTGAGTCATTCTATAGTTTTGAGCTTGTTTGTTAACGGTGGTGGATGCTACCTTAACTAATATGGTTCCTGAGAACCCTTAAGAAAAATGTTGAGCAGTGCTATGTACTGGAAAGATCATGAATTTTGGAATACAATAGAAGGAGGTTGGAGTCATGGCTCTGGCACTTAATTGCTGGATGGCTTCTGACAAGTCACTCAACTTTTCTGAGTCTCTGCTGAGACAGAGGCAGTTCAGACAAACAATGAGGCCCATAAACATTTTGGGCTTGTGTGAGAATATTCCCTCTTCCTGGGCTCCTTCCCTAGAGAATCTGGTATGATTCAGATAGAATAAGATTAGGAAATGCCTTCCTCTCTCCCTCACCCCACCATGACTGATGGCTCAGTACCTCACTTAAGGTTCCAGTTTGCAAAGGGACCAAGAGAAGATGAGAGTGAAAATAATTTCTATGACATGTTAAGAGTAGCTGCCTCTGGCCTCGCATTAGTGTTCCTCACAAGTGAACATGCTAGGAATCATATTTGCAATTACTATTGAATGAAAGTATCACTTGATTCTGCCCTGGAAGAAGAGGCGAAATATGTATTTTTCACAGAGGGGTAAAATATATATTTTTAGTGGAGACAGGGAGGGCTTCACTAAATGCTTTCCTGTGACTAGATCTGCTTGCAGCTGGAGAGCTGTGACCTGAGTATTCCTGACCTACACTGAAGGAAGTAAGATTCCTAGCTGTAGACAGAGCCTTGCCCTCCCTAGGGGATGTCTGTTTAAGAGCCATTTTTGGCTTCTTCCTGTACTTACACTTGAGCGTGAGTGATTCTCCCTGGGCTAGCAGGTGTGAAATACTTTCTCTTTTCAAGTCTTTGGGCATTTTCTAGGGCTGTTATGTATCTAGAAAGCTCAGTTAAATGGCCCAGTTGGGGAAGGGAGAATTGAGTGGTGGGGAAATCCACTTTTTCTATTGAGAGGGACTCAGCCAGCACTGACATTTTCAAATTTAGACTCACTCAAGAAGTTTTTGGACTCACTCACTCAAATTTTAGACCCTACTCAAGTCTGAGTAGATATTGACTTTTAGATAGTGGTTAAATTGCTAATGTCATGGAAAATAACCACTAGTGTGAATTAATTTGTATCTCTTTTTGAATATTGGTTTCCTGTTTGTCGGGACTGTCTTGACCCTAAGCTAGCTTTACAGGGAGATAGCTTCATGGTCTCAGGACTGGATTCTCCAGGCGATATTTCAAATGTTGATTTTGTTTTGCCAGTGCAGGCAAGCCAGGTCAAGACTCTGCTTAATGTTGGTTTTCATGTGCATTTTACATTGTAAAAATAGATGCTGAAATAGAGTTCATCTGGTCTGTTTCTATCAACTCATAACCTTGAGTAGAGAAGGATGGAAGCTTAAATTCTTATTTTAATGATGTTAAAGAAAAATGAGAGCGCATTTTATTTAAAGACAACTATCTGTTGGGATAGTGGGAATGCATTTGTATTATTTGGTAGAGCCTATTTGGAATTTTCAAGAACTCAGGTTATCTAGGCCAGTGGCAAGATATTGCACAGGATGGTAGAATGCTGCCGGATAGGATTCTGTCTTACTTTTTTAGTATGCAAATGGCTGTTTACTCAAGAATAGGGTTGTAGTCAACTGCTTTTTTTCCTCCAGCTTTCTTGGGTCCCCAGATTGTAGGGGCAGAAATGATTTTGTAGTTCAGAAATCTAGGACCAGGAGATGTAGGCGATCTGGAGTTTCTGACCAATGAGACACTGACCAGCATCCAAAGACCTGCAGGACTGGACATTATTGATGCCATGGTGCACTAATGATGTCATTTGTCATAAAAAGGAATGCAAGCCTGCTGAGCGTGTACAAGGTGACCTTAAATGGAAGCGAATGGGCAGAGGTGGCCAGGAATCCACCCTCGGTTCTCTTCTATTGTAGGCTTCCCTGTCCTCCCAAAGACCGAGGAAGACTATGGTGGCTCTTTTCCTCCCCAGTTTCTCTGTGCATACGCACTGACACATGCGCACACGTGCATGCATGTGACAACTTTATGACCTGCTTCAGATATTCAGGGAGTGGTATGAATGACAAATTCAAGTTCAACGGTTTGGGACTTGATCACTGCAGCCAACTGTAGCCATCGTTAGCTGTGTTGACTCTTGTCTCTCTGTCTCTCTCACACACACTGGAGAAACAGCAGCTCACTAAGGAGAAAGCGAGGCAAGTTCGAACCTGATGCTGCACACACACACCTGCACCCTGTGAGTGAGCCCTGACTGACTCCACCCCTTCTCGGGAGATAGCACACAGCATACGATAGTAACTGGCTATTGCAGTGGACTTCAAGAATTGCATGATGAGAAATGTGCTTTCATCTCCAAAGTACACGGCTCTGCAGGAGCTGTGGCCTAATTCCTGGGCAGATATTCGTGGCTTGTATGTTCAGAGAGCCTGGGATCCACAGCTGTTCTAAGATAAGCCTGGACTGGGCTTCCTGACCTCTGTCTCTGCCCTCCTGTCTACAGAGGCTGAAGAACAGAAAACGGCTTCCAGCTGTCTGGTTTCCTTCAGGCCAAGGACTCTGGGCAAGGTGCTTTCCAAACCTGTGTAACCAAGCGGAGATCCCTAGGGGGTGTCTCAATTCAAGCTTCTGCGGTGCAGGAAAGGAGACTGCTACACCATGACGGCCTTATCTGTAGCCAGCTTGACATTTTTCACAGTGAACAGTGAGTTCTGCAGCCTCATGACACACCTAATTTGTGTTGCATTTTGAATATTCTTGAAAATGTCCATATAATGAGAGGAAAACAATATGTGTCTAAGCAGAGTCTTGTCTCCATGTGCAAATCTTCTCTTGGCAGAAGTCACATTAATGCTAATGAAATCTGAATGCTAAAGCCTGTCCTATAGGGGTGGATGGTCTCTGCACTGGAACACAGTTTCTTCTCATTAGCACCGCCATCTTTATTAATATTAACAGTAATAATGAGAATTAGGGAGGCTGGTTTCTGGCAGAACCCAGAATTAGTGTGGAAGGGGGGGAAATGGATCGCTGAGAAGTTCGAGATTCACTCTGATAGTGTGCGAGCTGCATCCTTCCGGGACCCTGGGAAGAGTTATTTTGTGCTAAATGAGGGATACGGTGGGTCACTGTTGCCTGGCAGTTGTTACTGCTAATGGGGGACTTCTCACAGCCGAAGCTGGGGTTCAAGAGAAAATCTATCTAGTGATGGTTTTACAGCTGTAGTGTGTGTGTGTGTGTGTGTGTGTGTGTGTGTGCGCGTGCGCACGCACGTGTGCATGTTTATGTACAAGGATCTGTAGTCAACCGCCAGCTTAAGCAGGATTAATTCACTGCGAGAAGGTTTGCTGCAAGGATCCATTGTTTAATGCATATCCGTAAAGCATTTCATAATTTCAATGTCTTAATGACTGTCTCATCCACCATACGAAGTGTATTAAAGGGAAATATAGTGAGGGAAGTGGGGGGCAGAGCCAGGGAAACTTTCTTTCATAGCAGAAGAGAAATTTTCACACTGTGGGAAAGTCAGTCAAAAGTGGTGGATGATGTGTCGCCTACTGATTCCATTCCCCCTTGGAAGTTTCTTTAATTTTTGCTGCTTATTCAAGCATTGAATGTCACGATGTCAAATCCCCCTACTGTTCCCGGGGTTGTTTGTGACTCTTGGAGGGGTTGAGACACCTGTCTGCTGTCCCTCGGCAGGCAACTTGCAAGGACAATATGGGGGGGGTGGTGGCGGCTGGGGAGGCCCCGGCAAGTACACAGTTTCTTGAGAATTGCTGGTTTTCTATTCCTCCGAGCAGCACTGTACCCTGGAGACCGGCTGGCGGCAGGACTGACTCCCTGCGGTGCAGGCAGCTGGAGGCCATGCTGCTTGCACTTAGAAGATGCCTAATCACACTCATGAGGCAAAGGAAAGGAGAGCACCTCGAGCTGAATGTCCCTGTCTCGTTCGGCAGCCATGGCTCCCATCATCCTTCCCCATCCGGACGGTGCCATGGAGGCCTCGGGACTGTGTGGTGCAGCCGAGAGCCCCCCAGTGTACAAGCTGGGAGGCTCAGGGCCAGGCCGGGAGCCAACAGCAGAGCTGCAACATCAGTGGTGTGACGTGGCCGCAAAACACCTAGTGCGCCTTCAGTATGGCAGCGAGGACGGAGGGGACGATGGATGCACGGGGGTGGGGAGGGGGGCGCCATGCCCAGAGGACTGAATTCAGATCTGCGGGCCACCCTTGAGATGCACCAGAGACCAGTGAGAATACATTCAGAGGATGGTGGCCAGGGCAGGCAGGGGATGTGAAACCACATTACATCAGGAACTCATGGAGGAACTGAGGCCCCTGGTATGAAGAGACTTGGGGGAAGGTGTTACTATCTGAAGAGCTATCACAGGGAAGAGGAATTAGATTCTTTTGGTGAGGCCCTGGAGGCAAGGTCTGGGACTGCGGCAGAAACCAAGGAGAGATACGTTTCAGTTGTCTGTAAGGAAGGCTTTTCTCATAGTTGCAAATGTTTGAAAGATACCTCAGGTGGCTCTTAGTGGGAATAATCACACCACATTCTGGAATTCTGATATGGCTGTTTGATGTCATGGAAATTTTGGTGCAACGATGCAAAGTATTAACACCATGAACAGTTGGACATGCTTTTAAGAGAGAATCAATTCTCTTCGGTCAACAGCAGAACAATGTTTCATTCCTACCATTAAACTTCCTTCTAAATTTGGACTGGGTGCAAGATAGATGCTTTCGGCCCATTTCTCCACCCCCTCTCGCAGGCTCCTCCTATTCCTGATCTACAGCTCTTCTCTGACCCAGGCCCCACCCCTGACACATCTGTGGGACCCACCTACCTGTCACTTGTCCCTTTTGTTTTTGTTTTTTTAATTTTTTTAATGTTTTTATTTATTTCTAGGAGAGAGAGAGAGTGAGCAGGGGAGGGTCAGAGAGAGAGGGAGTCACAAACTGAAACAGGCTCCAAGCTCTGAGCTGGCAGTCAGCACAGAGCCCGACGTGGGGCTCGAACCCACGAACCGCGAGATCATGACCTAAGCGAAAGTCGGACGCTTAACCGACTAAGCCACCCAGGCGCCCCTCACTTGTCCATTTTGATTAGCCTAAAGATGGGGATCTGCTGACATTGAAGGTCCATGACAGGTCTCCGGAGTGAAGCTGGGATTAGAGCTGAAAATATGGAAAGCATTCACATCTTGATTTGTGTTTTGGAGTAACCGATTTTTTTCTGCTGTTACCAAAAAGCCTCAATTACAATTTTATAGTCCACATGTCAAGATGTCTATGTGTCAAAATGGCCTCATCAAAATGTTCTTATGACTAGCTGGACACACACTAGTCAAGTACAAGGAACTGAAGCATCAGAGGCGTGGTTGAACATGGTTCCTTTAAGGATATTTTGTAATTCTAAGATTCTAGCTCTAACTCAATGGTTCCCAGATGCAGGTCCTTGGACCCTGCTGGTCTATGACAAAGTTTCACCATCTGCATTAAAATGCAGAAGAATCAGTACAATGGATTCAGTTTTCCCTGAGGCTAAGTGTATTCAGTTTTAAGGACTTTATTCTGAGATAAGGGTCTTTTCTTTTTGTCAATGTTGTTGAAGTATTCTTCTTTAGTCTTTAAATAATGGTGATAGTAGGCGGTATTTATAAAATGCCAACACACTAAATAAATGTGCCTGCTCACTATTAAATTTTTTTCCTTTACTGGTATGTGAAGTCCCAAAGTCTGGGAACCCGGATTTAAGTCATCTCCTCTCTGGAACCTCATTTATTCCTTTGTAACATGGGCATAGACTCATGTGGGGTCCCAGCAGCATTGCTGTTTGGCTTTCATAGGCGGACATTCTTTCTGGACAGAAGTGTCATGTATTTTGCCTGATATAAATGCCTTGAATGCTGAGCAGACAGCAATGTCAGTGTTGGTACAATGAGTCACTGCATAGAGAGATGACGGAACATAGGGAAACAAGTAAACTCCTCCTGCCCGGTTTTCCTGCTCTTATTCATTTTTCCTTTCCTTCCTTCCTTCCTTCCTTCCTTCCTTCCTTCCTTCCTTCCTTCCTTCCTTTTTCTTTCTTTCTTTCTTTCTTTCTTTCTTTCTTTCTTTCTTTCTTTCTTTCTTTCTTTCTTTCTTTCTTTCTCTCTTTCTCTCTTTCTCTCTCTTCTCTCTTTCTCTCTTTCTCTCTTTCTCTCTCTCTCTCTCTCTCTCTCTCTTTCTCTCTTTCTTGAAAGAGAGAGAGAGACAGCGCTGGGAAGGGACAGAGGGAGAGAATCCCAAGCAGGCTCCACTCTCAGCATGGAGCCCAACCAGGGGCTTGATCTCATGACCACGAGACCATGACCTGAGCTGAAATCAAGAGTTGAACACTTAACCAACTGACTGAGCCACCCAGGTGCCCCTATTTATTCCCCCCTTGATTAGCATTTCTTTCTCAGCTTCCAGTAATGCACACGCATGGCAGACAGTCATGAAAGATGCTCTTTCAGGATCAGTATACAAAATTTCCGTCAGGGCAGGCAGAGGAAGACTATGTACCCAAGGAAGCCAACATGGGTCCTTCCGTGGAACAAGGGAGGCTGGGTGGGGGTGGGCTGGATGTGCGGGTTGGAGAAGTGTCCCAAGAAGAAGGGAAAGGAGTGGTCCTGTCTGTCCCAAGGTCAGAGTGAACTCAGGACGTGTTTATGGGGGCAGTGTTTTCCACCAGGTGTGAGGAGCCGGGTGGTGACACCGAGATCACACCCCACCCCAAATAAATCACCAATGTCTGGTGATGCTAAAAGCTTTCCAGGTGATTTTCATCTATGGCCAAGAGAACCAACTTTTAGTTCTAAGTTGGGGGACATCTAAAAGAATAACCAGGTCACAGCTCATATTGCTGATTTCTATCAAATATGGCAAGTTTTCCCATTCAGTTTTCAAAGAATCATTGTAGCCACAGGGATTTTGATTAGTGCTCACTCTAGGGCACCTGCAGGCTGGACTTGATCTCCATCTTTTGTCTTAGTATCTTTCTAGGGAATTGGTAACATATGGAGGGTAGGGGTTCAGCTTCTGAAGAAACTCTTGTCTTGTGCGAGGATGTCAGCGCAGCAGCGTTTCTAATGGTGGGGAGGTAGAAACGACTCGGTGTTCATCTTTAGGGCCACAGACACATCAGTGATGCTATGAGATGGAATAACGTATAGCAGCTAAAGTGAACAAGTTGGGTCAGGAAGTACATCATCGCAGTACATGCAGTGCATAACACTGAATGAAAAAAGAAGCAAGTTACAGAACACATAGAGAATGAAGCCATTTCTAAGGATATTTAAAACACAATGCAACCACTTGCTATTATAGGCATCTTAACTCTTTCTGCATATCTGTACGGGTGGTACAAGTGAAAGTTACAAGACTAAAAGGACACACACCAGATCCACCACGGTGAACTTTGGGGAAGGAAAATTACTTCAGTGCCTTTACAGAAAAATACCCGAGCCAAATATGAAAATGATTACATACATTTCAGGTTACGGATCCATAGGTATTTGTACATTCTTTGTACTCTACTGAAGTTTACTTATTTTTTGGAAATTTGGAAATGCGACTACTAGAAAAAAGATTGGTCTCTGGAATAATACCCTCTTGACTTCAAATCTTGGCTCTTCCACTTGCTGTCTGTGTGACCCTTCACTATTTCACCTTCTGAGGCCTTTGTTTCCTCATCTGTAAAATGGGGACAGCACTTCCCAATATATGGTTAGCACACCGTATAGGTTAGCTATTGTTATTGAGGCACTCTAATTAAGATGGTACAGATTGACGGCTCCTACTGATCCTTTGAAACCCAGCTTGGGTGTTATTCCCGCCTTTCCCAGCCATCCCGGGTAGGTGGCTCCTATACGCCACTCTACCCTGTGTGGTATCCTACACACTGTCATCTTCTAATGACGATGACACATATTTATGAAACATCGACTCTGTGCCAGGCATTCTTCCAAGCAGCTTGCATGCTTGCATATTATCTCATTTCATCTCGCAACATATCGTCATTGTTCCCACTTTACAGTCTAGTTTAGAATCACCTGGTGATGTGTCTGCCCTAATAGGTGGTGAGCTTCTAGAGGCAAAGGATTGTGATTGATTAAGCTTCGCACCCCCCATGTTTGGCGCAGTGCTTGAGAAAAAGAGTTCATTCAAGAAATTGCTGAGTGAATAATGAATGAATGCTTAAAGCAAACACAGCAAAGCCAGCCCCTTGGTCACTACTTAGCTAGTATGTGAGATGGTTTGCCGGCCTTTGTGGGCTTCTTGACTCTACCTGGTTGCCCTGAGTGCCTTATTGCTGGGGGATCAGTGCAGGAAGTGGGTGAGTGTCTCCTCTTGGGGACAAAGCTTCCCGACTATTATATAGTTAAAAAGATGTGCCGTGTGCTCCTTCCCGAAGCTCTTTGGCTAGCCTGCTCTTGTGATTTTCATCTCCGCTTGAGGGCTCCTTCCTCAGGATGGTGCTTCTGAGCCCCCGCGCGGAAGCGGGCCCCTGTCACATACCTTTACACGGTCCTGTGTATTTGCTGGCTTGTGTTAACAATTATAGTTAGACAGCTGTCCGTGGGGCACTGCTTCCTGTCTCTCTCCCTCCTGAGCCACATGTGCCATGAGGAAAGGCGCTGTTCTCTGCTATATCCCCAGGACCTGGCACAGTGCAGGTGCTCAACACGCACTTGATAAATGAATGGGAAGTCAGGAGAGGCTGAGAGTGGGAAGGAGTGGGCTATCGAAGTTCAAGGCAATATTCAAATTCACAGCTGCTACTGATAAAGATTGTGGCGAAAGATCTGAGGCCACTACTCTGGGGACCTGTGAGCCTGTCTGTCCGTAGGAGCTTGGCAGGGCTGATACGTGATTCTTTCAGAAGGAATTTCGATCAGTGGGCAGAGCCCTCTTTGGCAGGTGTCGGGCCAGAGACTCTTCTCTCTGTTAGAGTGGTTTGCAGCTTGCGCTCCAGGGAGTCAGGACCACGTGGGGGTATTTAAAATGCACATATGGCCCGTTCTGGTGCCCGCACACCTGCGTACACACCTACGCGGACCCCGAATTGGCATTTCTGAGGTGGAGCAAGGAGAGCCTGTGAATGATACAGCCCATCCTGGCGTAATAAGCACTGCTGACTTCTTTCAGGCCACTCCTTACTCGGTTTCCAGTGCTCTTAATTTATACTCAGGGAGTTCCAGACGCACCTACCTTTCAGCTGGAAAAAACTAGGTTAGGTTTTGAAGGGCAAAGAAGTGGATTTTTTCCTACAGCACAGAAACATGGGACTTTTTCTCCTGTTTGTTCTCATCCCTCCCCGTTCGCTCTTTCTTTTCATCTTTGTTGAGTCATTCTTACCTAAATCTTAAGAGGCAGATGCCTGAAACAGCAGGGGTGAACTCAGGACTCAGTCCTGTCCCAAGGTTCCTGGGTGGCTTGTGACCTCACAGACCTGGACATGCAAATAGATTGGTGGCCTGTTTGGAACCTCTGTTTTTAGTGAGGGGCGGGGGGGTGCGTTGGGACCTTCACAAGGCACTGTTGCTAATTTACTCTCTTATTGGCCACATTTCCGTCTGCTCCCCTTTTTCAGCTTACAAAAAGAATTCTGTCAAAACAACATGAGGCGTCACAGATGTAAACTCTCAAGTCTCGCTGAGCATGCAAACCATTCCTTGGCTCTGCACGTGAACCTTTGTCCCCACACTCCCGAAGTATGAGCTCTACCTTTTGCCTTGGCATTGGCAAGGAGGGGTGTGGTGTGCTGAGCGTCTCCTGCCCCTCCTCCCTGAGCGGAGCCCGGCAAACACCTTCATGCAGTGTCCAGGGTGCTCTCGGCTCACCCCCACGCCACTCAGTTCCACCACCAAGGACACTGTGGGTAGGGGCTCCAGCCCAGCACTTTCACTTATGAGAATACAGGGGTGGTGGCAGCGGGGTGGGTGCTTGGGGGGAGCCTGAGAGGGTAAATGACTTACAGGCAGGGAACAGACAGGAGCCCTGATACCTAGCATCCTGGGCCCACTCCACCCCCCCCACCCCCTCCCCACTGGCCTCAGTGGTTGCAGCCCCTGAAATGGGTGCAGGGTGGCACATACCATGTAACTGATTGGCTCCTTTGGCTCCGTGGGACTCTCAGGCCCTTCCTTTGGCCTCTTATCACTCTTTTTTTTTTTTTTAAGTTTATTTATTTATTTTGAGAGAGAGACAGTGGGGAGAAAGGGGCAGAGAAAGAGGGAGAGAGGGAATCCCAAGCAGTTTCCACGCTGTCAGCGCAGATGCAGGACTTGATCCCACGAACCGTGAGATCATGACTGAACCAGAATCAAGAGTCTGATGCGTAATGGACTGAGCCATCCAGGAGCCCCATAGTCCTATTTTTTATTGATGTTACAAAAATCGTCATTTGTTCACTGCTTCTAGAGGGCTTCCTGGGTGCCAGGTTCTGGTGCAGGACTGGGGTGCAGTCGTGGAGAGCTCAGAGGGGTGAAGCAACAGAGGTCCGGGTAGGGGAAGGGTTCCTGGGGAGGGATGTGGGCGTGTTGCTCTTTAGACGGGAGGTTCAGTGAAGGCCCCCGATGGCCCGAATGTACAGAGGACAACAGGCCCCGAAGCTGGGGTGGGGACAGGCCTGGAGTCAGGAGGAGCCTTCAGGAGGATGGAGTGAGGTAGGAGGCAGAACAAGACAAAGACCAGGGGCAGACTTTGGATTGCATTCTGAGTGGGATGGAGAGCCCCTGCGGGATGTGGGATTCTGATTTAGGTTCTTACAGGGCCATGCTGGGGGAGGGCAGCTTCCATTAGGGTGGGAGTGCTGGCGCTGAGGAGCAGGGTACCGACCTGGGATGTGTTCAGAAGGTAGAGCCCATAGCATTTGCTGATGCGTGGAGCCTGGGGCAGAGAAGGAATGGTCTAGGCAGCCAGGCTGAGGATGGGGACGTCTGGGAAAGTTCCAAGGCCATGGACACATGAGGAGGTTCAAATCTTGGGGCTCCTGGTGAGAGGTGGGCCACTGGGAGTAAGTCTCTTCTCTGCAGTGGCTGTGATGGCTTCCGGAATGGTCTCTACTCTGACACCAAGTTATTTTTCTAAAGGAGATTTAGCTATTCTTTTCTCCCTAGACCAGCGGTATTGCCCATTACCTTTAGACTAACGCCCAAGCCCGCCTAGTTGCATTCAAGGCCTCAACTCACCTTACCAGCCCATCTCTAGCCATTTCCTCTCCTGCTTTAACTTAGGATCCAGGCCCATCACACTTCTCCCCCACCACTGCATCGCCCTGAGATACTGCTAATCTCACACCCCCGCCTCCGTATATTCTTCTCACACATCTCTCTCTCCGTTTCACAAGCCTTTATTAAGGACTGAAAATCCCGCCTTCTCTGGGTTCATGACCCGTAGTCTTCACAAGGAGATCATTTCTCCCACAAAATTTGATTTGTACATTTAGTCTAGTCCCCATTTAGTTTTTCTCCATATTATGGTTATATATCATTAAATGTATATCTTATATATTGATATTATATTTTGCATATATTCTATGTTTTGTGTTATACTCCTAGAACAGCACTATAATATTGGTTTTTGTTAACATAATGCCTCATTACTAGATTACGCACTTTTCAAAAGTAAAGTTGGGTCTTACTCTGTATCCCAGTCTAACCCAGGTTTTTAGACCCTCGGTAAATTATGTGAATCATATTGATGAGTAATGTTAGAAAAGGACTACAAACAATTCTGAACCATCCAATGCCCTCTGATCTTAGCTATTACTGGTATAAGGTGACAGTAAAGTAGTTGTAAGCATCTGGAAATAGGGGAACTTTCTGTTTCAGTCACAGCTAGCACTCTCCAAATAATCCAGTGGTCCACCATATTTCCCAGCCTCCTCTGCAGTCAGATGAAACGTGGGACGTCAGATGTCACTTTCACAGAGGCTCTAAAGAGCCAGTGCTCCCCTCTATCTTTGTCTCCTTTGCTGCAGTGATCCTGTAACCTGCATTGACATGTAGATGACAGAATAAAGACCTGCATCCAATCTCACCAGATGGGAGGAGGGCCCTGCCATCTCATGATGGACTTTGCGAGAGCATGAAATACATTGTGTTGCTGAGCTACTGAGATTTTGATTTCCCTGTTACCTCAAGCATAGCTTGCCCCGTCCTGACTACTGTATCTTCTCCAAGTGAAGCCTGTAAAATCTTCATATAATGGATGTGATTAGCTATCCGAAAGAGTGAAGTCAGAAATATTCTATCTGGAGAATTTGCAGGCATCAGATATCACATTCAAGGTGATTCAGAGAATGAGCTCATGAGGCAGACATAGAATGTGATTATAAACAAACAAACAAACAGCAGAAATCTAATCCGTCGTGATGCACTGTGTTTCAGAAGGGGCATATAAAAAGAGAGAAGAACAGCCAGAAGTTGGTTCTGTCCTTGAGAGAGGGTGTCCTGGCTGAACGGCGGAGTAGCATCTGGGCATTTGGGAAGATGTAATTATACTGTGGAGATGGGCCCACCAGGCTCTTTGGGCCAGATGCCTTTACACCTTCCAGTTATATAACTTCCCGTTCCTGCTGTGAAGTCATACTTGCAGTATAACCTTCTGACAATACTGAACTTGCCAACAGATCATTCAAAAGGAGAGAAAGCCATCATGTGCTATCATATGCATTAGTTTGTATAATAGAAGATCATTCTCACTGCAGATTAATTCTCTAGTAATCTAGGTATTCGAACCAGACTCGGTAAGACAGTAAGTTCACCCATGAGACATGGACCCGTTCTCAGAGTGCTGTTGAAATCAGACTCACTCCTGGAGCCCACTGGCTGGCCCCCTTGTGAGGTCTTTGGCAGCCAGCCAGCCAGATCACAGGCTGTCCCTAGGCCCTGTCACTCAGCATTGCTGTGGAAGGGTGTGTGGTGTGCAGCAAGTACCCTTAACATGCGACTTTCAAATGCTCCTAGAATAGAATTATGTGGGAAACACAGGTAGCTTTGTATATATGATCTAACGAGTCTTTACATTAAGATTGAAAGCCCCAAAACACACCATTAGAGAATCTTCTCCTTAAAAATAAGTTTGACGGTTTAAGTGAGAAACTTACAGACCCAGCCATAAATGGAATGCATTTTTATTTATTTAATTGAATTTTACGGAGTTATAGTATGTTTGTATACTATACTATACTACACTATACTATACTATACTATACTATACTATATTATACTATACTATATACTATAACTCTGCCATTTTCCCCAGAAATGTCAGAGAAAATTTTGGGTCATCAGCAATATGCTTACCTGCAGCTGTGTGTTTGAAAGCTATCCGCAAATCCATACCCTTATAGAGTTGTTTCTCAAGTATGGCTCACATGAGAATCTCATTTAGGAGATCTTCTGTTCTTTTTGTTCTCCTTTCTAGTTCCAGATTTGAAATATTAGCTAGGTTCTCATGTCCCAAACACCAAGCCTCAGGCTAACAATTAGAATAAAAAATATTTATTAATTTTTATGGCATAACAACAAATATTCATTTAAATAAGAATTTCTAAAAGTGAAGAAATATAAAAAATAGAAAGTAGGAACCTTCCTAGTTTTATCTCCTAGAAAAACACCACTGTGAATAGTTTGGTGAATATCATTCCAGATCTTTGCCCTACACATATACAACCATATGTCTTATTATTTACAAAAATGGGGCAATTTTATGCATGCTGACTTACAAGATGCTTTTTTCTCTTGGCGACATATCTTGGGCGTCTTTTTCATATCAATGGGCTTTTTTGTCTTTTGTAGTGGCCAAAGAATAATGTATTTTATGTACGTATGATAATTTATTCCCACTGGTGGATATGTGGGTTGCTCTCAGTCTTTTATGTTTATAAACAGTCTCAAATGAATGTCCTTGTATAGCTATATCTTTGGTACTATATGGTATGACTATAGTTGAATTTCTAGGTAAGAAAATATTAGGTCAGGGGCGCCTGGGTGGCTCGGTCATTTAAGCGTCTGACTTCGGCTCAGGTCATGATCTCACGGTTTGTGGGTTCAAGCCCCGCGTCGGGCTCTGTGCTGACAACTCAGAGCCTGGAGCCCATTTCAGATTCTCTGTCTCCCTCTCTCTCTGACCCTCTCCTGCTCACGCTGTCTCTCTCTTGGAAATAAATAAAACATAAAAAATATTTAAAAAAGAAAATATTAGGTCAAAAGATTTCCATACTTTAAATTCTAATAGCTTTTACCAAAAGGTTTATACTAATTTACATACCTACCACCACCATGCTAAGCCAGCATCTTGGTTGGGTTTCCATTTTGATAGTTTTAAGTAATGGAATCCTAGGGCTAGAACCTGCTGTGAAGGAAGAGGTACCATTTTTGACCTTCTAAAGTATAAAGATTACCCCCATAGAATGCCATTTTGAGTGTGGTTTCATAAGCACAACGTGGTCACCATGACTCATGAATGAAAGCAGAAGAGTAGCTCGTTCTGACATTTTCTGTACAGTCCCCATCTCTTGTCCCCCCCCACCCCCCACTATGACAACCATATGTGTATGAAGGGGTGTGTTGGGCAGGCTGGAACAGGAAGGGCTTTGTTTTAAATTTGCCTTTTGCATATAAGTCAGTTGGTTGAAATGGCAAGGTCCTTAACTCCCACGCTTGCTGGCGATGTACTCTTGGGTACACCACTAATTCTCTCTGAGCTGGTTTCCTCATCAGATGGCATCGTATGAGAATTAACTGAGAAAGTAGACACAGGTCCCTAGCGCAATGCCTGACAGGCAGCATTTGCATGTTTTTGCCATCAGCTGAGCATCATGCCTCTATGGAGAATAGAACTTGTGCTTCAGGACAGATCTTTACCATGACCAGAGGCTCTGCTTTTAAACAACTGCCTAGAAAAGGGTAGGTATCAGTAGTTCGGATACTTTATTCCTCTTGATTTATTTGTAATATATTGGATATTAAATTGCATTGTTGAACAGTACGCTCTTTTGTTTGTATGTCCTTTTGGAGCAACTTTCTCTAAATGTTTTAACCAGACCCATTTGGTTTTGCCAAATGCATTGTCATTACTGTTTGGCCACATTACAGAGATATAGTTAATTATGTTTAATTTTGCCTATTGTCTCCAAAGATGGTTCTGTTGACAGTGGTTTTAGTGAGAGTGACTTGACCTGAATGGGACCAGTGTTGGGTCTGTTAGACATTTCACTCTGTGCACACCTGAACTTGTTTTTTGGGTGAACTGCTATTTCTTAGACTTGAAGAATTTGTCACCAGTGGCGACTTCCTTCTTTTGATAGCTGCCTGGGGGTCCAGGCATGGATGATCTGCCAGGGGCCTAGTGGACATGTAGAAGCTGCTGCAGAGAAAGACTGGAGGCCAATGTGTCAAGGTGCTTGAAATTCTCATTAAGCTAACTATATGGAGATAATGGCTTTGGGCTTTTCACAGCCCATTTCTCGATAAATGGCTAGATCTCAGAAAGCTGGTGGGAAGACCACCCCTGGGCGGGAGGTAGGCAACACCATCTAATACATTGTACTTTGCTTGCATTTAACCTCCTTCAAAGGTGGGAAGAGTAGTTAAGAGTAGCTTAACCTTCAGATGGAGAAATGGGAATTCACAGGCTTAATGACTAAATTTCATGACATTTGTAGAGCTTGAACCCAAGACTTGTGGTTTGGTGCTCTCTCCCCTGGTTACCACTAAAAGACTGGCAGCCCTGGGCTGCAGGATCAGAAGGCCCAGATTCGGCATCCACAGCAGAGTGTCAGGGACCAGCCACGTGAAACTCAGGACGAACACAATCTAGTGGGAAGCATTTGAAACTGAGGTGAGAACCTAGTGCTATGAGATAGTGTTGCTAAAGTCAGAGATGGAAAGACCAAGGATATCCAGATGTTCAGAGTTCCTTGATACTCTGAGATACCAATTGCTTCACCCCTTCCAAGACCCAGCTGAAAGGGGAGGGCAGCTGTTAACATACTGTAATTCATCAGTGTTCATTACGTACTAGGCACGGCAGAAACTCAGGGGAAATGCAGCCTCATAACTGTGGGTCACAGGGCCTACAGGCAACAGAGACTGTAAGTAGGGTTCACAACTTAGCCCACAGAGCTGCCCTACTCACCATCCTCCTTCTGCTTTCCCTGCTTCACCCCTGCACAGCCAACTGAGTGCAATGAGCAATGCCAATGATGCCAGACTGTCAGGCTCCATGAAAGTGTTCTGAGCCCACTTGACTAGATTCTCTTCTTTCATGTTGGACTCAAGTCATCTCACCATTGAAATGTGTACTGTTCAAATGGCAGACTTCTGTTTCTGATGATACTCTGAGCTAGGTTTAGACTGCTGCATGACTTCTGTCCCCTTCAGATGTAACACCCACTTACAGCCCTCTTTCTTCTGCGAAATTTTTTGTGGATAATAACACCTTTTCTCCATTCTGTTCTCTAAGAGTCCAGACCCACTGTGCCTCTCGATGTAAGTCCATGATCTTAGATCATGCTCATGTCCAGTTGGTTGGAAGTGTCCATATCCTTCTCCCTTCCCCACCCCTGCCCTCCAGCGTCAGATTAATATCTAACAACTTTCTAGGAGGCTGATAACAAGATATCCTTGTAAGGAGCACAGGTCTTTTATGTTGTTGTTGTTGTTTGTTTATCTGTTAAAGCTGAGTTTATTTTCATTTGGGGTAAAGAAGAACCACCGAAGGCACAAGTGTGGCTGCTCAAAATCTTTCTCTTGAAATGAATGTTTTAATTGCTTTAAATTAGAACATACTAGGGTGATGGAATGGGAAAGGCCATGCAGAGCCTGCTGTTTAAGTAAAATGTCCAGTTCGTGCAGTGATTTAGAGAAAAGCAAAGGGGTGTGTTGAAAGGCAAGAGGAGTCACTTTGCATGTGATGCTGTGCTATTTTCAGTCTTGTTTACCGGCTGGTCCTTGTTGGATTTTTATAGGAATTAAAGGTAGATAATTTATACTGAAACCCATAGAAATAAATATGAGTGGGGTACTTTTAAAACCACTTTTCTCTCTGGATCTGTTGATGCTTTGGGTTAACTAAAGCAAATGTATTTCTTTTGTTATATAAAACTTGAAAGAATTGAAAGCTAGGAGAGAAAATAAGGTCAATAGAGTCTTAGCTAATCAGTCAAGCCTCTAGATCCAATAACCAATTTATACAAAAATGAGAAACAGAGTAACATGTTAAAAGACGCCATGGGATGCAATTAGTAAAACTCAGATACAGGAAACTAAAGAACAAATAATCTAACTGCTTCTTCTTCTCCTCCTCCTCCTCCTCCTCCTCCTCCTCCTCCTCCTCCTCCTCCTCCCTTCTTCTCCCTCCTCTTCCCAGTTCTCCTCCTCCTTCTTCTTTGCCAACAACAAAAGCAACAGGTGGGAAACATGAATGGGACAACCTGTAATTTAAAAGAGAATTAAGATATATAGCAACTAATAGTAAAACTTACTTATATTACAGTTTAAATAAGCAAACTACATAAAAGATTGATATCTTGGAATAACTTTAGGACAGTCCACTAGCAATAAGCACCACTGACCTTAGATTGTGGGCTTTAATATAGCTCTTCACTGAAAGGAACCAGGGTTACTTGGAGAACTGGCCAATTCCATGCATGATAAACACTATGAATTTAAAAAATACTGTGGAGCACTCAGTTGGCTAAGCGTCTGACTTCAGCTCAGGTCATGATCTCACAGTTCATGAGTTCGAGCCCCGCATCAGGCTCTGTGCTGACAGCTCAGAGCCTGGGGCCTCGGATTCTGTGTCTCCCTCTCTCTCTGACCCTCCCCTGTTCACACTCTGTGTCTCTTTCTCTCTCAAAAATAAATAAACATTAAAAAAAATTTTTTTAAATCTTGTCATATCAGATAGCAAGGAAAGTATTGAAGATTACTAGCATCATAGTGAAAGAACTCAAGCAGTAACTTGGCCAGAGATAACTATAGCATTAGATAGAAATATGTTTAAATTCATGAGTTTATAATAATACTTTACAATGTAAAAGCCAGGGGTGCCAGGGTGGCTCAGTCAGTTAAGCATCTGACTCTTGATTTTTGGCTCAGGTCATGATCTCACAGTTCATGACACTGAACCCCAACTTGGGCTCTGTGCTGACAGGGTGGAGTTGGCTTGGGATTCTCTCTCTCCCTCTCTCTCTGCCCGTATCCCCACTGACATGCACATCTCTCTCTTTCTCTCTCTCCAAATAAATAAATAAACGTTTAAAGAAATTTTTAAAGGCAAAAACTAATTAGTCATCATCAGAGGATGTCAAAAGTTAGTTCACTCATTATTTGAAACCTGCTATAAAAGGGAAAGAATCAAATATCTGTTCTTTCTTTCTAACATGAGTGGTGCCATGTAATAGCCAAATGGAAGAGGGAGAAGTTTCTAGCTGCAGAAGTATTTCAGGTAGTAATTGAAAGAGGTATCTTAATATTTTGTACACACCAATGAATTGATGGATCTAGACATTGAATATGAATAAATACTAATATTACAGTAGCAGAGACAACCAGATATTGTATACTCCTTTGTGGAAGAACATAGCACCTCATAATATAGTCTTCACAAAAAATACTTGAATATGACTAAGCCTCTAGATGCAACTCCAATTTATAGGGAATACAGAGGACAAGGAAACATGTTAAACTATATCACAGGGCTACAATCACCAAAATCCAGGTTGTGGGGATTTTATAGGCCAGACAATTCATTTTCTTCAACAGATATATTGCAAAGAAAAAAAAATAAGGGATGGATAAAGAACCTGTAAGATCCAAGGAGATTTAAAGGATGTCAATTAATTATAATGCATGGATCTTCTTTTGATACTATTTTTTAAATGTCCATTAAAAATAACTATAGAAATGTTCAATGACATTTATGAGATGAGGAAATTTGAACACTGTCTCAGAAATTATGATTTTGTCACATGTCACACTGGTATTGTGGTTATGTTAGAATCTTTATCTTTTTTTTAAATGTTTTATTTATTTCTGAGAGAGAGACAGCATGAGAGCAGGGGAGGGTCAGAGAGAGAGGGAGATACAGAATGTGAAACAGGCTCCAGGCTCTGAGCTAGCTGTCAGTACAGAGCCCGACACGGGGCTCGAACCCACAAACTGTGAGATCATGACCTGAGCCGAAGTTGGATGCTTAACCGACTGAGCCACCCAGGCACCTCTAGAATCTTTATCTTTAAAAGTACATACTAAAATATTTATAGAATGATATGGGGTCTGAGATTTGCTGCAAAAGCATAGGGTTAGGGGGAGTGACCTGTCTGGAAGGAGATGAGGCCAGACTAAGCATGAGTTGATGGTTGATGGGGCTAGGTGATACATATAGAGATGTTTTGTCTACACTGGTGTATGTTCAAAATTCTACATCATAAGTTTTAAAAAAGGCAAATGTGAACATTGCTCAATGTTTAATTGTGTTGAGGAATTAATGTAATTTTTAGAAGTATATTAGTGGCAATTTAGATTTACATATTTTAAAAAGATAAAATGGTTTCTCAGATTTATTTTAAAATAATTGGTTTTGTAGGAGTAAAAATGAAATAAAAGCTGTTGTTATTGTAGAAGTTTGAAAATTTCCTAAATTAAAGGTAACATACAAAAGATAGGCTAGGCTGTAAAAAAAAAAAAAAAAAGGAGTGTATCATAGGACAATTAGTATAAAAATGCCTTGTGTCCATGGCTACATTGAATGAAAGCCATATGCTCATTTTTATTATTGATATTTCTCATGCTGAGGTGTTGGGTCACCAGAAACAAAATCTGAACACAAATCCACTTATTGAATAGAATATAAATCTGGTGATGTTAAAGAAGCTTTCTTTGTAGCAATCCTTTAATAAAATAAAGCATTTTTCAGCCCTGTTCTCAACCCCTGTATCATCCGAAGGTATGATCCATATATCAGTATATCAGTAATGCTATTGTGTGTGACTAGCCAAACAAAACAAACAAAACAAAACAAAACAAAAAACCAACTAGTGTTGTCTATATAAACTGAATGCTAAGTTAGTTTCCGAAGATAAACTAGAAGTTTATCGGTTAGACCTTAAAATTCATATGTGAAAAATAGGTAAATTTACGTATTACATAAAAGAGAAAATACAAGCATACATTTAGTTCAACTTTTAAATGGACTGGAATGGGATAAGAAGGCTGTTTTAATCAAAATGATCAAGTCAGCTATAAAAAAAAAAATGACTTGATTATATAAGGTCTTAGGTTCTGGACACTAAAAAGTAGATAGGGTAGTGGGAAGGAAAAATTTGGCAAAGTCAAAATCACAACCTTTGGAATTCAAATGTGTCCAAAGGAAGGGTTGCTGTGGATTGCTTGCTTAATCTCCATTCCAGTCTCTTGGTTGCAAATAGACGTTGGAAAGCTAAAACTACTACATGCCGTATTCCTTTGCAGCTAGGATTCTGTTTATTTTATTTTCTTTATTTTTAATTTTTATTTTCTTAAATATAATTTATTGTCAAGTTGGTTTCCATACAACATCCCGTGCTCATCCCAACAAATGCCCCCTCAATGTCCATCCCTCACTTTCCCCCTCCTCCACCCCCCATCAACCTGTAGCTAGAATTCTGAATGTGAATTGCATTCTGCTAATTTTTTTAAAAAAATGCTTTTAATGGTTATTTATTTATTTTGAGAGACTGCATGAGAGAATGCAAGCGGGGGAGGGGCAGAGAGGGAGAGGGAGAGAGAATCCCAAGCAGGCTCCACGCTGTCAGCACAGATCCTGATGCTGGACTTGAAACCACAAACCATTAGATCATGACCTAAACTGAAACCAAGAGTTGGAGGCTTAATCAACTGAGACACCCAGGTGCCCGTGTTCTGCTAATTTTGTGAAGGAAGGTGGAAGTGAGGTGGAGGCCATCTTACTTTCTGGTTTGCTTTTGCTTTTTTGGTGAGGGCGCCCTGCAGCAGCCCTGCCATGTGCTGTCTTCAGCCTCCTGGGTATCGAGAAGCAGCTGTAGAGGCAGAGCCGCTGTGGTGACTTCTGACCCTGGCCTCCTGGTCTCTGGGATACAGCTATGGGAGTAGGTATGGAAGCTGTAACTTCAGTAGGAGCCTCAGGGTAGCAAGCAGCTTGTCTGGCGTATCAGTTGTCATTGTTCTGGGAGCCACTGCTCTCAGCCCTTCCAGGGAATTTGTGAGTACCCAATTCCCTCTATTAAATCTCCTTCTGTTTGATATGCCTGAAATGATGTTCCCTGCATTGTATCTGATGGAAACAAGTGGTGTTTAGGGTTTTGGGCCTTCTCAAATGAATTTTAGCCCTGCTGGAATTTACCTTTCCTCCACCCCACCCCCCACCTCAATGAGCAATGCCTCCTACACCCCTCCCTGTCACCCCCATGCCTCATTCTCTTGGTTCTCTCACTCTCTTGGTCCCTCCATTCCCAGGTGGCAGGAGTCAGGACGGGACCCAGCCTTCAGGGTAGCCAACTGCAGAGGAGACACCAGATTGCCCTGCACTCAGCCACCTCCAGGTTCAGTTGCAGATTCATCCGTCTTGGAACTGTGCCGTCCTCCCCTCCCTCGCACCTACCGTCACGATGATTCTGAAGCGTCGGGTAGTTATCCCTATTCAAAGACAAGGTGCCTCAAGCTCAGAAACATTGAATAGCCTGTCCCATGTCAATGCTTAAGTGGCAGATTTGGGCTCAGATCCCAGTTTGGCCTAACTACTGAGTGAACTTTTGAAAACACGTTAATGTAGGTATATAATCAGCATCGTAGTGCAGTTCTACAGTCCTGCCAAGGATGGAGTGCCTGTCACACGAGAAACAATGATTTCTTTTCATCTGTGCTGGGATAAGAACCTTCCTGCCTTTCTGTTAATTAGTGGGAGACAGCCAAGGAAGAGGGCATAAGAAACCCCCCCACAAAGAGCGAGTGAACAAAAGAGACACAGGCCGTGGAGGCAAGCGGGTGGTGCTGGTGCCGTCGGGGGTCAGCAGCTGGGTGGCTAGTGGCTACTGATGGTGGTCCGGGTGAGGTTAGCGGTGGTGGTTCATCTGCTGCCAGTGGCCAGAAGTAGGGGACCAGACTGCAAACTGCTCAAAGAACACTGGTGTTGCTTCTCCCTTGCCGGTCATTCTGCTTGATTCTTTCATTCTGCAAAGAACCTCACCCTTCTGTGAAGGAGGCTGCTTCTTTCTGGCCCAGCAAACCCAGAGGGGCTACTGTAACTCTGCCAGGCTACAACTCACCGCCCAGCTGCACACTCAGACCTGCCTTCTGTTCTGTAACTGTTCTGGCTCCGGAGAACCAACGGGTGTCTCCATGGAAGGTGGTGCACCCAGTTTGGGTCTGAGCCTGGGAACCAAAATACATGAGGACGCTCGTTCTGCAACTTTCTGTCTGTGTGATTTTGGTCAAGTTCCTTAATCTCATTGAGCCTCCATTTCCTCATCTCTAACATGGGGTGGGGGGGGGCAGGGAATAATACTAACTTCATAAGGTTAGGCTGTGAAGAATTAAGTTAGTTAATTACCCAAAACGTGGCACATGCTGAATACATGGTATCTGTTATATTATCTGTAAAAACTTTATATGGGGTCAATGCATCACCCCACCCAGGAACACTGATGAGGAAACAGGAGAGTATCAAAGCATATCTTTTAATTGACTAGAATAGATTTTCCATTAAGAAACTCCTTTCCAAACTTATGAAAAAATACTCCAGTTTTTTACAAATAAAGTGTTGTTTTTGATTTGGTAAGGGCATCATGTACTCTGAGCCACTTACTGACTGATGCTAAAAACAAAACAAAACAACAATTGGTGTTCGGCCTCAGTGACTCTGATCTGAGGTATCTGCCTACAGCCTGATCAGATTCTGCATTCACACTTCAAGTAATCCATAGATTATTTCTTCTTAAGAGGAGCCCATCAGCCTAATGAGTCATTTTAAAATAATTCCTGATTGTACATTTGCTGAATGTTAAATGCTCGTAAACATTATTCTGAACAACACAGGTGTCATTAACCTTAGAGATGTTACAGAAATTTTATTGTCTTTCCCCTTTTCATAAATGTTTGTGTTTTTTAAAAATGACTTACACAGTTGAGAGCTCTTACAGTGTATATTTTTTAAAGAGAAGAAGGGAATAATCAATTGTGTGTGTACTTCCCCATTTCTATTCATAGACCATGTCACAAAATATCTGGACCTGAAACTCTACGAGATTGATAATACGCAAAAATCTATGCTATTGGAAGTAGAAATGAATGTATTTAAGTGGGATGTTGTATATAGAGAGCTTGTACAATGCTTAACTCGTTGTCAACAGTCAATAGATATTAGTGCCTTTTGAATATTTACTAGCGCCTTAGTTTGATGATCCTTACTCATACTATGTTCAGAAATTGTGTTTTCTTCATTTTGCAAGGGATTCTTATGCCTTCCTTTTTGCAGTCTATTGGATATTGAGACCATATCATGATATGACTTAACATGATATAACTTTATAGGAGTAGGATTACATGAAATTGAGAACACTGGGTTGAAATGGAATGTTCCTAGTACTCTAGGGAAAGGAAGTATTACCCTCTGCAGATTTCCAAGTCATGTTTCAAAACTGTTTGCTTTGAGGTTAAGAGTCGAATCACCCCTTTGCTATTCACTTAGTTAATTAATTCATTAAACTTCTAAAAGGTGTTCAGACAAGCCGTATTTGTCTCCAGCCCCTATCTGTAAAGTGATGGCCATGGCTACCCTCCAGGTGTGTCATGGCTATAAAGGAATATTTACTGGGGTCTTACTTGAGCAAGATCTATGAAGAAAAGATGAGACATCCGTAGAACTATCTAGCCTTAGAGGCCAAAGCGAAAGAAAACATTGAAACTTTTTTTGTTGCTGTTCCCTGAGAATTAGATACAGACACAGGGCAAGGTTACTGCTACTTTTGCCGCTGTGTTGAGTGCACAGCTGGCTCTCTGGATAGTCTGGCCTTTCCTCCTCACAGCCAGAACCTCTTGAAGCTACAGGTTGGGTTGAGACAACCTTTCTAGAAAGAAACGATGTCATTCTTTGTTATGGTGCACACATAGCTGGCTCCCCGACCACAAGTTTCAAAGTCCATCAGTGGAAGAATGGGAAGTGGGATTGAATCACACCCTGAAATCTAAGCTGTGGGTCTTGAGTTGTACTTAGCGACTGGTTCCTAAAAGGCTTTCTGCCCCCTAAGCGGCAGCACACTTTGGTCTTCTCCTCGGTCACATGACGGTTATAACCCTCAATGAGGAAACTTGGCTTCTGATAAGAAGCTTGAGTCTTGTTGGTGGTGGTGGTGTTTTTTTTTCAGGTAGTACAAGGGTGTCAGGAAGCAGGAGTGGAGGATGTCCCCTTGACCTGTGAGATAAGAAAACAAACAAACCCGTCAGAGGCAGGAATGGCATTTGTTCTGATGCCTAATTTTAGAAGCAGACTGTGAGGAGATGTGTTTGAGCATACGTGAACAACTCCAACGAAAAGCTGAGATGGAATGTTCTTGCTCTTCTTCTGAGTGCTGGGCTATGGAACGAAGGTGCACAGGGTTTTGCATATAGACAATTGCTGATAGATCATAGTTTTCTACTGGAGGGTCTGAAATAGTCCAGGGGCTCCCTATGAACTAGGAAATTGACTTGGTAGGGACTGAAGGATGAAAAGTAACTTTTCCTACGTGGACCATCCAGGAAGCAATATGGAAAGGGAAGGAGAAACCCTTAAAGACAGAGGCCTCTCTTGACTGAATTTTTATGGTGCTCTATAATTAGGAGACGTGAAGAGGTGTCTGAACATTCAAGGGAAACTGGAAGACAAAAGGCTGTCTAGATGAGGCATATCTGGTCATTTCTTCCTCTCCAGGCCATGGCAGCCATCTCCAATTAATCACGGTATGTTTTCCTGCTGAGATCTTCAATTTTTCTATGTTGGGATCATAACATTGTGAAGACCACCTCATCCTGTGTGAGACTCACTTTGTCCTCTTGGTTGGAATAAATCAGAAATCACAAGACGAAACTAATATCAATTGAAAATTTCACTCTTCCTTCACTGTGGTGTTTATGAAGCCTCTTAAAGCAAAGGCAATCTTGGTGACCTCATTCTGGTTCAGGGACTGGTCTGATTTTTTTTTTTTTTTCCTGCTGCAGAATGATTTTCAGAGACAGACTGACACGAACCAAACTCTAGGAAACTGATGTTGTGGTATGATAATAAATATATTTGGCCTTTGTACCCAGTTTCCGACACAGAGCTCCTTGTTATTCATAAGGAACCCTTTTGAGCATACCTGAGTTTAAGCAAATGAGGTAACTCAGGGTGAGACCCCTACATAGCCTGGGGTGGGACCGGTCATCGGAAAGACTAAATGATCAATGCATTGGGACTTTCAGCCCCACCCCTCAGCAACTAGGAATGGAGGTGGAAGGGGAGCTGGAGATTAAAGCTCTATAAAAACCCTTGAACAGTGAAATTTGATGAGCTTCTGGGCTGTGAGCACATCAAGGTGCTGAGCGGGTGGTGGGCATAGAGGGGATGCGGAAGCTCCCTGCCTCTGCCCTCATACTCTGCCCTGTATATCTCTTCCATCTCACTGTTTCTGAGCTGTATCCTTTCATAGTAAGTGAGTGAACATTGATAATCCTAATATGGATGTTAGTCGTTGAACCTCTATCTTTCTTTTTCCTGGCACCCTAATATTCTCCCCGCCAGCCCTCCCCCATCTGCTGGAAAGGAGGTCACTTACAGAGAAAGGCAAACAAGAGAAGCACAGAGATGGATCCCAAACTATTACTCCTCTCGCATGATTGAACCATGCTAGGTTTCAACAGTTTCCCTCCGTTTCCGGAGTGAGGTTACCGGAGCCCCAGGAGCCAGTTCCCAGGTGGCGGGAGTGGCCGTTTCTCCATCCTCCCCCACGGGGCACTGGTCCGTCCCTTTCCCTGGGCGTTTGGAAAATCTCCAGAGAAAACTGTTGAAATTAATCCGAGGCAGGCGATCGCTGGCGCTGGGGACAGCAGCAGCTGTGGACGCAGGCAGCCGCGCACGTAGACGTGCGTTTCTGAAAGGTGAAAGGAGCGGTGGATAAAAAGACAGTGTGCGCAGGGCGGGGACCTTCCAGAATAGGGTGAGAAAGCGCCTCAGACCCCTGTCGTCACCAGGTCGGGCCCTGTTTTCAGCGCTGGGTTGGCCTCTCGTCCAACTGGAAGTCAGTACAGATCGTGGTAAGATACAGAAGCTGGGGGTTTTCGTCCCTTCACTGCCGCTCGTGGGCTGTGCCATTAACCTCCAGGAGCCAGTTTCTTTATCAGTAAAATAGGAATCATCCTGTAATACCGGCTGTCCAACCCAGCTCGCATACTTCTTGACAATGAAGGTCCCCTGGTTTATTTATTTATAGGAGAGAGAGAGAGAGACAGAGAGAGAGAGAGAGAGAGAGTGCAAATGAGTGAGGGGGCAGAGAGAGAGAAGGAGAGAGAAGTGGGGCTCACCCGGGGGCTCGTGTTTTTACCAAAGTGGAGCAGAGCTCACCCGATGTGGGACTCGATCTCCCCAACAGTGAGATCATGACCGGAACCGAAGTCAGATGTTTAAGGGCTGAGCCATCCAGGTGCCCCAAAGCCTCCTGCTTTATTAAAGGGCTGCATAAATTCCTAAATTGGGACAAATGAGGGATGGGAGGCAGAAGTTAATGAAGGCAGAGACATCATGATTGAAAGTGTCTCCAACAGCCCCTCCCAGGCGCCCTTGAGCACTTTCCTGGGTCTCAGGGTTCAATGGGCTGCTTATCTCTTACCAGAAGCAGGGGTATTTGGCCGTAAGTAGGGAGCTCTTTGTGGTGGCCCCGGGTGGGGGTTGGCTGGGTCTGCCAAGTGGGGTCGTCCCAGGGTTGACGTTGGCTCTTAGCAACAGGCATCTCAAACGCATAATGCGTGACTGTGGCCCTTCTGGAAGAGAGCATGTTTGAGCAGCACCGCGCAGGGTGCCGGCTGTAAAACGTTGCCGTGTTCACATTAGTGCTAAAGACACGGGAAGGCAAGCGAATCTACTCATCTTGGATATCTTCTGTATTCAGGGGAGCCTTGCAGTTTATCCCCACAGAGGCTTCTGGAAGAACTCAGGATCAGTTTTAAGAGACCTCCGTTAATACAGCGGGGCATTCATTCCTTTGTTTTATTCTTTACCCATGCGCCATCGGAAAATTTTTATCATCCTGTGGTTATTAAGTAGTTTGGGAGGAGGATTATTTACTTTTTAATTTATTTTTTGAGAGTGCCTTTCCTGATTTGTTTTCATGTTAAAAAGTTTACCCTCTTGGAAGCCGCGCCTGTGTGTGTGTGTGTGTGTGTGTGTGTGTGTGTGTGTGTGTGTGTGTTTAAAAAACCTTGGCGTGAGCATGAGAGGCTGACCTTTAACTTCAGAGGAGGAGGAAGTGGGGGAAGGGAGGCTGCGGAGGGCAGGAGGGAGGGCACGGCGGCCATGAGTCAGTGTCTTTGCAACGCCCTCCTCTCTCCTCAGGCGGGAGCCAAGCCAGTGGGTCCAGTGCCATCTCGGAAAAAGCAGTCCTGTAGCAGTGACCGCTGTGGTGGTGACAGCGCAAGTAGCTCCCCTCTGAAGTCTTGATGCTCCCGGAGCTGTGGGAGCAAGTCAGCTCTCAAGGCCTCCTTCAAGCACTGACGAGCCACGAAAACTGGGTTTTCTCACCCAGATGTAGGAGAACACAGCTGTCGGAGGCGACCAGGAGGGACTGGAGGCGGAGGAAGGGACAGCGTTTCAGGGTGGGCTCCGGGCTCTCAGTGACCACGAACCATCACTTCAGTTTTTGGCCCGTGCCTCTCCGGGAAAGGGGGAGACCTGCGCCGATGATCTGAGAGCTGCACTCTCCTTCCGTGTCTCAGCAGCCCTGGGCCCGCTCTCTGCCAATGAAGACGCTCTTGTCTGCCCTCCTCCTCCTCCCCTGCAAAACCTGTCTTGCTTCCTGGGAACTGAGGGCTGAGCCTCCTCAGTTTCTATATCTCATCTCACATGCACACCGTCTTATTCTTATTTAAAAAATTTTTTTTAAATGTTTCATTTATTTCTGAGAGAGAGAGAGACAGCATGAGCAGGGGAGGATCAGAGAGAGAAGGAGACACAGACTCTAAAGCAGGCTCCAGGCTCTGAGCTGTCAGCACAGAGCCCAACATGGAGCTCGAACCCACAGTCGCTTAACAGACTGAGCCACCCAGGTGCCCCCATCTTATTCTTGACTTCGTAACAGCAGTGTCGGGAATGGCGTCACTCTCAGCCTCACTGACAGTGGCAAAGTCAGCAAAATGAGCACTTTTTACACATAGGTGTGGTCCTAGGCACAACACACAAAATGAAAGAGACAGAGGGTGGGGGAGAGAGAGTGAGAGAGAACTTCCTTGTCTGGTCTTACAAAGTATTTGAGGATAAAGACATGGAGTCTTCCTCCAGCATGCCACAGAAACCCTTCTCGCCAAGGTCATAAGTGACTTCCTAATTGCCAGTGCCAGCAAATACTTCCCAATACCTTCCCTGACCTGGCTGCCGTGACCTCGTGTTTGAACCTCCTCCCTTGAGCCTCTAAGGCAGCACCCTGTCACCTCTCCCATTAAGTCTTGAGGTCTGTTGCTTCCTCCAGCTGTCCCATAAATGTTGCTGCTCTTCCCAGAGTCCCACTTTTGGTCGTCTTCTTAGTTCTCAATTTTTTTTTTTTTCTCTGCAGTTTCATCTTGGTAGAGAGCATGCATTTCTACATTTTAATAAGCTTCCAAGTGTGCTGATTCCTAAGCAGTTTTGAGAATCTGGACTTCTTTTTGTTTTCATTTTTTATTAAAAATTTGTTAAATGTTTTACTCATGTTTTGAGAGAGGGAGAGAGAGAGCGAGCACAAGCGGGGGAGAGGAGGGGGGTGGCAGAGAGCGTGGGAGGCACAGAATCCAAAGCAGGCTCCAGGCTCTGAGGTGTCAGCGCAGAGACCAATGTGGGGCTCAAACTCATGACCTGAGCCGAAGTTGGAAGCTTAACTGACTGAGCGACCCAGGTACCCCAAGAGAATCTGGACTTCTTAATCGTTCTAGTTCTTAGCTTCCCCATGTATAAAATGGGGATAATAATGGTACTTGCCTCATTGGACTACCTGAAGGTTTAAGTGGGTTATATATATACAAAGCACTTATAACAGTGCCAGGCACATAGATTTATATAAGGTCTGATTGCTCATAAGTTTAGGCAGAGGAAATAAGGAAAAAGGAAATATGGTTTCAAATGAACATTGCCACCTTTTGCAGAGGCAGGTAGTTGTTCCCCTAAGTCTAGTTTCCCTTTTTCTAAAATCTCCACAGCACCCCACCCCCCACCCTCCCCCCGGCATTCCTTGCTGCTAGGTATCTGGGTTCTGGCAAACAAAGTCTGAGTGAAAATGTCCTGCGGGGTTTTCTGGAAACTTCCCAACAAGCCAGCCAGCTTGTGCCCCTTGTCCTTTCTTCTTTCTGCTATTCTGCTGCCTGCAACTTGAGGTGATGGCTGCCATCTTGAAAGATGAGCCTGAGAACCATCTATCAAACGTGATAGGGATGGTGAGCCCTACCATGGTCACTCAAGGGCCACATGGAACACAGCCTCCTCAGAGCCCTGGACTGTTTACCTCTGGACTTCCGCATGAGAGAGGAATAAACTTCTGCCTTTTTGAGGTCACTGCTATTTAGGATCTATAAGCTGAATTGCAGCCAACATCATCTTAACTGGTACAGAAGGCTGATATAGGCAGTGCATATTGAATTAGGCACTAAAAGGCCAAATTAAGTTTTATTTGGTGGATGGTAGGAGATCTGCTGAAGGTTTGGAGAAATGCATTTAATTTTCCCGTCATGTAATGGTAATGAAAGAGCCCAGAGGTAGGGAGAATAATTAGAAGACTGATAGTGGGCAGGACAGATGGCAGTGGCAGTCTTACGTAGGTGACAGTGGGGAAAATGGAACAAAGAGGCTGGATGGCAGAATCTGTGGTGCTTTGCAGCAGATAAGGTGTCTTGGTGAGGATGTGAGAGAGGGAAAAGTTTTGAAAGAGGTGTTTGGAGGACGGCTTAGTGGTTTCCCATAACTGTCTTGTATTGGTCTTTTCCCCAGTCTGCATTCAGTGACGCATGTAGGTAGCTTGAAGTCGGCCAAGGTGGGAATAGGGAACTCTATGGAAATCAACAAATGCTATAAGTCAAACTCATCCCTTTCCCGCACAGAGTGAGTTTACCAGCATGTCACTAGACTCAAGTGCCCACAACATGAAAGTCAGGAGAAAGAGCTGGCTTGTGAGACAAAATGAGCTTTACTTTAACATGCAGACTTGAGGTGTTGGCCAGTGCAGGGTGCGTGGGAAGCCAGTTCGGAGGCAAGCTCACAGCGATGGAGATGCTGGCGTTACTGGCATAAGAAATCATCAGGGAAAAAGACTGTAGACCAAAAAGAAAAGGGCAGAGAGCAAAACCCTCAGGAGTCTCTCCTTTTAGGACTCGGGAAGAAAAGGAACCAATGGAAACAGAAGAAATAGTTGGAGAGGGGGTGGGGACACAGGGCAGTTTTGTGGCCTGAGGATGAGGAGGGAAGAGAGAGAGGCCAGGAGCCATGGAGAGGTGGAAGCCAGTGAGGTCTGAGGAAAGGCTGCTAGATTTGGGGGTCAGGGGGCCATCAGCGGGCAACATTTATAAAGGGATGTCTGCGGAAGGCAGATTCCTCAAAGCCCGAGCCCAAGAATATGTAGCTAACTTGTACAGTATCCAGCAAAACTTCTAGTGCATTATAGGCGATGGATAAATGCATTTTGATGTATTTTATAAATGCAAAATACTTTGGAGATTACTTGGTTACTTGACTGTATCCGAAGAAATGGATCTTTAAAACTGCATGGCGGCTAGGGATATCTAATTCACCAAGAGAAGAAAAGCATTACTGGGTGCAGTGGAGATAGTATATGGGGTGTGTGGTGTGGCCCATGAGGTCATGTTATTATCTGTTGACTAAGAAGATAAGCCTGTCTGTGTGTAGAGGCTGTGGAGCTGACCATGTTGTATGTGCATCAAGACTGCCTTTGATTTGTAGCTGATGCTTCTAGAGTCTTTTCTCATTTGCTCGATGGCCCCATCCTAGCCTTTGCGTGCAGCACTCACTTTTTCTCTAGCAGTTCTGTGTCGGCCTCTACATGCTGTAACTGTGGTGGTGTTTTTCAGCAGTTTTTCAGCAGTTAACACTCAGAGGTGTGCGTGGAAGTCCTTAAGATACTTTATTTCATGGTTACCTGCCTCTGTTGGGAAGGTAGAGGGATGGAAGGAGAGAGAAGGAAAAAATCATACTTGCAGAATGCCCACTATTGCTTTCTTCATTCAACAACTATTTATTGAGCGTCTCTCATTACCACGCATTTTTGCATCCGGTATCATTCTTCCAGGAATCTTTCTGGAAGGTTATCCTCCTGCCCATTTTATAGATGAGCACCACAGATGTGCTCATTCATTCCTGCGCATGTGTTGGAGAGTTGGTTGCCATCTAGGACTTTATGGTGGGTTCTTCTTTCTGAGCATGGTATAGGTTTGATTCACAGCAGACATACAGATAATGAAATTCTCCAATACTCTGCATGTATCATCCTCAGCAAGTTCTGGAGTTATGACCCTCTGTGGATTTGGACATCAATTAGAGTTCAATACCCGATCGAATTCACCTACTTGGGGATTCTGCTTCCAGCCACACGCTCCATCTAAGCTCCACGTGTTTTCTGTACCTGGATTTTTGATGTGAAAATACAGACCTTGGACCACTGACTCAGACTGTCATTCATTTTATATTCATTCATTCAACCAGAACATAATGAATTCTTACTCTGCTAAACACTGGGGTTGTAGATTTGAATAATCCTTAGTTTCTGCCCTCAAGGAATTGTACATTAAATAGCAAGCTCAAGATGAGAGACGGAGATCCTTCTCAGCCAAGCGAAAATCAATGATCAAATACCTGGTACTTTGCTGTGTAATCTGTGGTTTCTGGGCAGTTTTGCTCTGTGATTATCCTTACAATATTTTCCCTGCTTGCTTCATAGGATATTAGCTCCCTTGAGGAGTAAGTGTCTTGAGGGCTGAGATTGGGTCTCATGTGACTTCGGATCCCCACCACCTGGCACAATTTCTGGCACATGAGGTGTTCAATGGATGCATGTTGAATTAATGGATAAAGTACAAGTATTGTTTATTAATTAATATTAGTATTTATCTTTTATATCAAACATGAGGCCTGAAGACATTAATTTATCAGTAAATCTGGCGCATGCTAGAATTCAAATTTTCTGATTTCTGAATGTTACCACTTTATAAAATTATCTACTTATGTAATTAATTTTTCACCTCAGGTGGACAGAGTTAAATGCAATATACTTCTTGGGTCATGATTCACCAAAATCATTATGCCGTGCAAGGCCACTCTTTTTGTTATGTTTTATTTTCTCATTTTACTTTTCTCCGCCTTCGATTCCTGCCCCCTGACACCTGCTTTAATTTGTTGTATGCATGTGTTTTTAGCTACGCATGTATTTTTGAAGAATAAATCATTTTTGGATTATGTATATGTGGAGCTTGGTTTCTAAGCATTTAGAGATTTTCTGGTCACCTTTCTGTTGCTGATTAAAGAACATGCACTATAAGATTTCAATCCTTTGAAAATGTACTGAAGCTTTCTCCACGGACTAAGATATCTTCTATATTCGTAAATTATTCTTGCATATTTCAAAAGAGTATGTATTCTGCAGTTGTTGGGTGCTGTGTTTAATATGTCTAAGGTCAAGTTTATTAATTAGCTAGTTCATATCTTTTATATCTTTATTGATTTTATGTCTGCTTGGAGAACTGTGTTAAAATTTTCTGCAAAGGTTGTTTTGCTTTGTATATTTTGAGACTATGATGTGAAGTGATTAGAAATTTAGGATGGTTGTCTTCCAAGTAAACAGGAGTTTTTATACTTATGAACTGTCTCTATTTCTAGAAGTGCTTCATGCCTTTAAAGTCTATATTGTCTAATATTAGTATAGCCACATCACCTTTCGTGGATTAGTGTTTGCATGGTATATCTTTTCCATCCTATTACTTTCAACACTTCTATTTCTATAGATTTAAAATGAGTTTTTGGAAACAGCAATCAAACAAATAATTGGGTTTTGTTTTGATTTCTCAGACTTTTAATTGGAGTGTTTAGTCAGCTTGCATTTAATGTAATTAAAATATATTTAGGATAAGAAATATCATCTTTTGGGGTGCCTGGGTGGCTCAGTGGATTAAGCATCCAACATATGGACTTCAGCTCAGGTCATAATCTCACGGTCATGAGGTGAAGACCCGAGGAGGGCTCCGTGCTGGGCATGGAGCCTGCTTAAGATTCTCTCTCTCCGGCTCCTTCTGCCCCTCCACTGCTTGTGCACATGCTCTCTCAAAAGAAAAATACTATCTTTCTATTTGCTTTCAACATGTTTTACCTATTCTGTCTTTCTTTTTTCTTCTTGTTTATCTTCTTTTTGACAGTTTTAAAAATGTTCCCATTCTTCCTCTGTTAGTTTACGGCATAGTTTATGTATAAACTAATACATTCTTTTACTTTTACTATTGTTTAGGGCTTACTCGAAAGATAACATGAATCCTTGTCAATTTAAAATCTAACACACATCCATACTATTACTGTTACCCAGATACAATAAGCCTTAGGACATTTAAACTCCCTGCTTTCAATTTATTTACTGTCGTTGACTTGCATTTAATTTTATATGTATTTTTTATATGTAATTTTATATGTAATTTTATATGTATTTTAAACTCCACAGGACCATTGTTATTTGATATTGTCAATGTTTATTAGGACAATTGTGTTTATTCTGATTTATGTAAATTGTGTTTATTGAGATTTGCCATTTGCATTGTTCTTCTTTCTTTCCTACACTTCTGAGCTTTTGCCCAGGAGCATTTTCCTTTTGTCTAAAGAAAAGCATTTAGTGTTCTCGTTAGAGTTGATGTGCTGCTGATATTCTCAGCTTTGCTTGAAAATGTCTTTACTTAAGCTTTATTTTTGAGGGATTTTTTTCTGTGTATAGAATTCTAGATTGGCAATTCTAAAGATATTTTCTCGACAGCTTTTGGATTCCATTGTCTTCTGGATTCCATTATTTCCTCGGAGAAGTAATGTGTCAGTAATCCATTTTTACATGCTCTGACTGATTATGTCTTTGGTGGCAGGTTTTTTTAATGTTTATTTTTGAGAGAGAAAACACGAGCAGGGGAGGGGCAGAGAGGTTGTCAGAGGATCTGAAGCAGGCTCTGTGCTGATAGCAGTGAACCTGATACGAGGCTTGAGGTCACAAATTGTGAGGTTATGATTTGAGCTAAAGTCAGAAGCTTAACCAACTGAGCCACTCAGGTGCCCCATGTCTTTGGTTTTTCAGTAGTTGCACTATGTGCAAAGATATAGTGTGTGTGTGTGTGTGTGTGTGTGTTTCTGGTGTTTGTAGCACTTCCTGAGTTTGTGGTTTTATGTTTTTTATAACTTTCTGAAAATTCTCAGTTATTTCTGTCTTTCCTGGGATTCCACACACATTAGGCCATTTTCTTATACCTTTTCCACACATCTATTCTTCAGATATTCTTCTGTAGTCTTCTTCCTTTTGTCTTTCCTTGCTTCAGTCTGGATATTTTCTTCTAATATTATCTAGTCAATAAATTCTCTTTGAGATAATTTCATAATTTTAGTTATTGCATTTTTCACTTCTCATTTGATTTTCAAAAAATATATAGTTTTAGTTCTTGGCCAACATACTCTTTTTTTAAAATTCTGAATATATATTAAGTGTGGTGATTCTAAAATCAAGCTTGATAACTCCATTATGGGGATTTCCCTTAGGCCAGTTTCTATTGTTTTCCTCTTGGGTTCCTGACAAATCTTTTCTTCTCATTTGCCTGGTCATGTGTGTATGTATGTTATATATATGTATATATAATATGTTAATATATATATTACATATATATTATATAATTATATATAATCATATATATAATTATATATGTATGTTAATCTATAGATTAATATATAGATTAACATACATATATGTATATAATTTGCCATTATAACTATTTTAAGTGTTAAATTCAGTGTACAATTCATTAATTAATTTCACATGTTGTATAACCATTACCACTATCTATTTGCAAAAGTTTTCATCGCCCAAAACAGAAACTCTATGCCCACTAAGAAATAACTCCCATTCCTCCTTTCTCCTAGCCTCTGGTAACCACTGATCTATTTTCTGTCTCTATGAATCTGCCTATTCTAGATATTTCCTATAAATGGGTTCACACAGTATTTGTCCTTTCTGTATGGCTTATTTCACTTAGCATAATGTTTTCAAGATTCATCCATCTTGTAGCATGCGATCAGAACTTTTATCTTTTTTTAACTTTTTAAAAATGTTTATTTATTTTTAAGAGAGAGACAGAGCATGAGCAGGGGAGGGACAGAGAGAGAGACACACAGAATCCGAAGCAGGCTCCAGGCTCTGAGGTGTCAGGACAGAGCCTGATGCGAGGCTCGAACCCAAGAACCAGGAGATCATGACCTGAGCTGAAGTCGAATGCTTAAACAACTGAGCCACCAAAGCACCCCTTGAATTTGTATCTTTTTATCACTGAATAGTATCCCATTGTATGTATATATCACATTTTGTTTTTTCATTCATCTGTTGATGGATACTTGGGTTGTTTCTACCTTTTGGCTATTCTGAATAATGCTGCTATGAACATTGGTGTGTAAGTATCTGTTTTTGTCTTTCTTTTTGATTTTTTTTTTAAAGTATATACCTACAAGTGGCATTACTGGGTCATATGGTAATTCTATATTTAAAATTTTAAAGGAATGTCCAAACCATTTTCCACACTGTGCACAATTTTACATTCTCACCCACAATGTAAGAGGGCTCCAATTCCTCTACAGTCTTGTCAATACTTATCTATCTATCTATCTATCTATCTATCTATCTATCTATCCATTCATTTCAAGCCATCCTATTAGATATGAAGTGGTATCTCATTGTGGTTATGATTTACATTTAGCTAGTGACTAATGGCACTGAGTATCTTTTCGTGTGCTTATTGACCATTTGTATATCTCCTTTGGAGAAATATCTATTCAGAATTTTTGCCCATTTTTTACATTGGGTTATTTGTTAGTTGTTGAGTGATAGGAGTTCTTTATTTATTTATTTATTTATTTATTTATTTATTTTTTAATGAGAATCTTGTTTTTTGTTTTTTTTATTTATTTCTAGGAGAGAGAGAGAGAGACAGCACGACCAGGGGAGGGTCAGAGTGAGAGGGAGTCACAGACTGAAACAGGCTCCAGGCTCTGAGCTGGCAGTCAGCACAGAGCCCGACGTGGGGCTCGAACCCACGATCCGCGAGATCATGACCTAAGCGAAAGTCGGACGCTTAACCGACTAAGCCACCCAGGCACCCCAGGAGTTCTTTAAATATTCTGGATATTGCACCCTAATGAGATAAATGCCTTCCAGACATTTTCTCCCATTCTGTGAGGTTTTTTCTCACTGTGTTGATAATGTCTTTTGGGACACACATTTTTAACTTTGATGAAGTACAATTTATGTTTTTCTTTTGTCACTGATGCTTTTAGTTTCATTTTAAAGAAACCATTGCCAATCCAAAGTCATGAAGATTTGTCCTTCTGTTTTCTTTTAAGAATTTTATAGTTTTGGCTCTTATGTTTGTCAATTTTTAGTTGATTTTGTATATCGTATAAAGTATGAAGGGCTCAGTTTCATTCTTTTGCATGCGGATATCCAATTTCCCCAGCATTATTTGTTGAAGAGGCTATTCCTTCCCCCATTGAATGGTCTTGACTCTGCGGTGAAAGATCAATTGACTCTATATGTAAGGGTTTATTTCTGGGTTCTCAGTTCTATTCCAGTGGTCTACATATATCTCCTTACATCAGTGCCAAACTGTTGTTTTGTAGTAAGTTTTGAAATCGGGAAGTGTGAGTCTTTCAGCTTTGTTATTTTTCAAGATAGTTTTAACTATTTGGAATCCTTTGAAATTCTATATAAATTTCAGAGAGACATTTTCCATTTCTGTAAAAATTGCCATTGAGATTTTGATGATGACTGTATTGACTCTGTAGATCACTTTGGGTATTGTTATTTAACAATATTAAATTTTTCAAACCAATGACCATGAGATATGTTTTCATTTATTTAGGTCTTCTTTATTTCTTGAGTAAGGTTTTACAGTTTTCAGTATACCCATTTTGTGTCTTTTTGGTTAAGTTCATCCCTAGGTATTTTATTCTTTTTGATGCTATTTTAAGTGGTATTGTTTTCTTAATTTCCCTTCAGATTGTTCATTGCTAGCAAAAAGAAATACAAGTGGTTTTTTGCTTTTGATTGTGTATCCTACTACTTTGATGAGGTGTTTTTTTTTTAACTCTAATCATTAAGTAGATTCTTTAGAGTTTCTTTTTTTTTTAATGTTTTATTTATTTCTAGGAGAGAGAGAGTGAGCAGGGAGCAGGGGAGGGTCAGAGAGAGAGGGAGTCACAGACTGAAACAGGCTCCAGGCTCTGAGCTGGCAGTCAGCACAGAGCCCGATGCGGGGCTCGAACCCACGAACCGCGAGATCATGACCTAAAGGAAAGCCGGACACTTAACCGACTAAGCCACCCAGGCGCCCCCTAGAGTTTCTTCATATAAGATCATGTCATCTGCAGATAGAGATGATTTCACTTCTTCCTTTCCAATTTGGATGCCTTTTATTCTTTTCACTGCTTTATTGCTCTGGCTAGAACTTTTAGTACTATGTTGAATAAAACTGGCAAAAATGGATGTTCTTGTCTTGTTCCTGATTTTAGGGGAAAAGATTTCAGTGTTTCACCATTGAGTATGATGTTGGCTGTAGGATTTTCTACATAGCCTTTCATGTGTTGATGAAGTTCTTAGTTCTCAGTTCACCTATTCTTAGTTTTTTGAGTGTTTTCATTATGAAAACGTGTTGAATTTTGTCAAATATCTTTTCTGTATCAATTGAGATGATCATGTGAATTTATTTCTTCATTCTATTAATGTGATGTATTATATTAATTGATTTTCCTATGTTGAACCACTCTTGTAATTCTGAGATAAGTTCCACTTGGTCGTTGTACACAATCCTTTTTTTTTTTTTTTAATATTTATTTATTTTTGAGACAGAGAGAGACAGAGCATGAGCACAGGAGGGGCAGAGAGAGAGGGAAACACAGGATCCAAAACAGGCTCTGAGCTGTCAGCACAGAGCCCGATGTGGGGCTCGAACCTACGAACCGTGAGATCATGACCTGAGCCGGAGTCGGACACCCAACCGACTGAGCCACCCAGGCACCCCGTACACAATCCTTTTAATACGTTGTTGAATTCAAGTTGCTAGTATTTAGTTGAAGATTTTTGCTTCTATATTCATAAGAGATTATTGCTCGGTAATTTTCTCTTCTTATAGTGTTTTTTTCTGGCTTTGGTATCAGGATAGTGCTATCTTTATAAAATGAGTTCTGGAAGTGTGCTTTCTCTTCAGTTTTTGGAAGCATTTGAGAAAGATTGGTGTTCATTCTTCTTTAAGTTTGGTTGAATTTACCAGTAACCCATCTGGTCCAGGACTTTTCTTTGTTGGTTTTTGATCACTAATTCAATCTTTTTTCTTGTGAGTCTGTTGAGATTTTCTATTTCTCCTTGAATTTGTTAGATAATTTGTATGTTTCAAAAAATTTGTCCATTTCTTACAGGTTATCTAGTTTGTTGGGATACAATTTTTCATAGTACTCAGAGAACAGTGTGCATGATTTTTGGAAATTTATTGAAGCTTCCTTGGTGAAATTGCAGGTAGCAGATTTTGGAGAATATTTCATGACTGTTTGAAAGACTGTTTTCTGTGTTTCACATAGAATTCTGTAGATCTAAACATGAGCTTATCAATTATATTATTAAACCTTTGATATTTCTCTGCTTTTTCTTTGTCTATTTTCTCTATAAGTTACTGAAAGATATTATGGGAACTTCCAACCATGGCTATTGTTTTATTGCATTCTTTTTGGACTTGTTCTTTTATGTTGTGAGATCGCTTTGTAAGTGCATATATATTCATATTTATTTCATCTTCTTGTTCTTACGCACTTTAATGTCCCTCTTTCCCATTAAATTCTATTTTGTGATAATTATGCTGGCTTAGTTTTGGTTCAGATTTTCTTGGTTATCTTATTTTTTTATGATCTTTTAAAAGTGTGCCTTGGAGCACCTGGGTGGCTCAGCTGCTTAAGTATCTGTCTCTTGATTTCAGCTTAGGTCACGATCTCACAGTTGTGAGGTCAAGCCCCACGTCAGGCTCCACTCTGGGCATGAAGCCTGCTTCAGACCTCTCTCTGCCCCTTGTCCCCCTCAAAGAAAAGTGTTCCCTGAAAACTGTATGATGCTAGATTTAAGAAATACAAAACTGATTGGTGAGTTCAACTCATTTACATCTGTACAGTTACTGTTACATTAGGGCTTATTTCTGCTATTTTATTTTGTGTTATCTAACTATGCTTTGTTATTTTTATTTATTTGTATTCCTTCCATTGAATTTTCTTGTGTTGACTTAAAATCATTAATTTTATTTATGTACTTCTTATGGTTACCCCTAACTTATCCAAATTCATACTTATGTTCTTTTTCTTATAATTTCATAAGCTATTTATATCTAAAATTTTTACATTTTTATTTTTATTTTTTGTCTTGAACAAGATAACTGTCTTCATACACTTCTGATTCCTTTTGGCAATTGCTTTTATTAATCCACAATGCCATCTTGATGTCATTTAGAGTTTTAATTATGAATTGTTATGAATATAGTTTTGTTTTTATTTTCAAAAAAATTTTTAAAGTTTATTTATCTTGAGAGAGAGAGCATGAGCGTGAATGGAGGAGGGGCAGAGAGAGAGAGAGAGAGGGAGAGAGAGAATACCAAGCAAGCTCTTTGCTGTTAGCACAGAGCCCGACAGCGCCCAAACACACAAACCATGGGACTTAAACTCACAAACCATGACCTAAGCCTAGAATAAGAGTTGGACACATAACTGTCTGAGTTACCCAAGCACCCCACAAATTTTTTTTTCATTTAAACAACTGAGTTATTTACTCATCTTTATTTTTAAAAATTGTTTTTAATGTTTATTTATTCTTGAGAGAGAGAGAGCACGTGTGACAGAGCATAAACAGGGGACGGGCAGAGAGAGAGGTAGATACAGAATCCGAAGACAGGCTCCAGGCTCTGAGCTAGCTGTCAGCACAGAGCCCGATGCAGGGCTCGAACCCACAAACTGCAAGATTGTGACCAGAGGTGAAGTTGGACACTTCAGCAACTGAGCCACCCAAGTGTCCCTACTCATCCTTATTTTTAATGTCTCATGGCATCTTCCTGGATTTACTGTTTTCTTTCCTCTTTTTTTTTTTTTTTTGGTTTTTGCCACATTGTTCCTTCTGGGAGTGTTTTCAAAGAGGTCTATGTGTGGTTAAATTTTAAGTCTTTGTATTACTGAAAACAATTTTATTTCAACCATAAATGACAATTTGTGGATATGAAATTCTAGGTCTGAATTTCTTTGTCTTTAGCACTTTGCAAAGGAGACTTCAACGTCTCCTTCTAGGGTTATTGAAGAATTTTTTGTGAATCTGATTCTTCTTACTTTGTATATAATCTAATTTTACTTTCAGAACTATTTGAGTTTTCTCTCCACCTCTGATGTCCCTAAGTTTCATGTTCATATATGAGCTTTTTCTTATGTAACTCATTTGGTACTGTAGGAGAGCTTTCTATCCAAAGTGTTATAAGTTCATTTCAATTTTCGGAGATTTTTAGTAATAATTTCTACAAGTATTCCCTCCCTCTATTTTTTCCTCTCTTTTTATGGACTCCTACCATGCGAGCATTCGCTGTTCTCCTTCTGTGCTCCATATCTTCTTAAACTTTCATCATCGTTTCCCATCTCTTTATCCTTTCTGAGGTCAGCTTGGAACGCCCCTGGACTTAATCTTCTGGTTTAGTAATTTGTTCCTTGGCTGTTCTCCAATCCATTTATTGAGCTCTTTATTTTAGCTAAAATACTTTCATCCCTAGTGTGCTGGTTAATTATGCATCACCTTGGCTAGGCTGTGGAGCTCAGTGGTTTGGACAACACTAGTTAGATGTTGCTGTGAAGATATTTGGTAGATGTTCTTAATGTTTACAAACAGTGGCCTAAGTAAGGGAGATTACCTGCAAGAATGGGAATTAGGCAAGGCCTTCAGAACAGAAGCTGAGGGTCCCCAGAGAAGAAGGAACTTTGCCTCAAGATGTAACAGAGAAATTCTGAGTTTCTAGCCTGTCAGCTTGCCTTATAGATTTCGAACTCAAGACTGACTTTAACTCTTGCCTAAGTTTCTAGGCTGCTGTCCTGTCCTGCATATTTTGGGCCTGTCGGCTCCCACAGTAGTACGAGACAATTCTTTAGAGTAAATTCTCTTTCTGTCTCTCTTTCTCTCTCTCTCTCTCCTCTATAGTTTCTGTTTTTCCTGGAGAAGTCTGACTGACACACCCATTACCTCTACTTTCTCAGTTTTTAAATGTATAACGGCCTGCTCCTTCATAATTTCAATATCCTCTCTTATCTCTTTGAGGGTATTTACTCTGCTTCTTTCAGATTCTTTGTGTGTGTGTGTGTGTGTGTGTTTATTAAATCTGCTTCCTCTGATGTAGGTTGTTCAATGAGCTGTTGTTCTTACTTAATGGCTCATTATTTCCCCCTGTGAACCACATTCCCTTGGAAATGCATCAAGAGCCATTTTCTATTTGTACCCTTTCCCTAACCAGGGAACTCTTACCTCTACCATTGACTGCTCTGATGTTACCCTTCGGTTCTCGTGGGCCCCAGGCTGGGCTGGCATTGCTCTGTTTCTATTCCATTCGGACAATGGGGCAGATACTGATCTTCCCAGGACAAAATTGGGAAAAGAAAGGGCAAAGTGAAAGTTTTCCTTGCCACCCAGGCTTCACCTGTGGCGCGGCTCTCTTTTAATGTAGGGTGCCATTTCCCTCCACGCGGTGACCCAGATAGTCTGTGCTCCCAGGTGAGAATCCCTGTTATGCTCTTAGGTTGGGACCTCACCCAAATTCCTTCCTGCTCCTGTGGCATCCCAGAGGTTGGTGGAGGGGGGGAAGCAGAGACCCATAGGAATTCGCCACCTTACTGGCACTCTTTCAAGCACTCTAGTGCTTTGGCCAACCAGTGGATTTGCTGGCTGGTGGAGGAGCCCACGGACGTACAGGCTCTCCCGTTTCACAGCAGGCCAGTGAGTCTCGGTGGTGAGCGGGAACCTCATACTTCCTCATTCTGAGTGGGCAAACGACCTCACCAACTCAGCCTCACAAATAAAAATAAATTAAAAAACCGGATAAGGTGGCAAGCCCACAACAATCTTGTTGGAGCCCACAGATCAGACATGTGGCAGATGGAGGAAGGCGAGGGATGCGGGGCGTCTGGCTCTGTGGCCGCCTCTGCTAGTGCTGCGTGGGCTGGGACCTGGTGCCCCATGCCAGTGGGCAGAACAGGCAAGGGCTTCTCTCCAGACTTGACTACCTCCCTTAGTCCACAGAGGGCATTTTCAGCCCTCCAAGATATGGCTGCTACTACCCATTTGATTGTTGTCTCTGAAATGCCCAAAGCTGCCTTTAAATTTGGGCATCTTGCATGCCTACCGTGTAAATACGAGCACGCTGTAAGGTTACTCATCAAGAGGCTCCTCCTTGGAAAAGGAGCTTGTGGAAAATCCCTAAATCTGCTCCGTGGGACAAAGAATTTCTCTTTTGGAGACTGGTGAGCTCTCGGTGTAGGCCGTGCTGGCTTGAGTGGGGCTGTTGGTCTATAGGTGGGAATTCTGGGCCATGCTCTTCATATGCACGCAACGCCCTGGTCCAGAGGCAGGCAGCGGGCTGGTGAGCTGCCCAGAGGAACTACCAGATTTCACAGTACGTAAGAAGTGGGAGCTGATATTTAGACATTATAATTAAGTTCTGTAGCTGGTGACTATAGCTCAGGTTATACATAGTCAGGAGTGAAATGGTTTAGAGAAAGTATTTCACCTGCCCTTCCTAATGGCAGGTTTTCAAGTCTCTGATAAGAATAACGGCTACCAGTTGTAAGAACTTCGTTTGTATCAGGAACGATGCTAAGTGTTTATCTGAATTATCTCTTCAAGGCACACAAAAATCCTGAGAGAGTCATAGTTATTAATCCCATTAGACAGATGCCACACTCGAGAATTAGGAGGATTTGTCCTGTGCCACCCAGAAAGCCAGTGTGGCCCGAGCTGTTCTGGGTGACTCTGGAGTCCTGCGCTTAATGCAGCTCAGAGCCCAGGCCCCTCTGCTTGATTATGTGTTAATCAGCATTTCCCCTTAGGAGACTTGCCCTTGTACCTTTTCTGAATTGCTTATTCAATAGGCCTTTATTAGCATAGCATCTGGGCGTAGAGGAGTTAGTGTTAAAAAAGCAGCAAATGTAATGGAGTAGCAGAGACCTTTAACAGGGCTCCTTTCTTTCTCTGCCATGTTGGCATTTTGCTCCTGGGCCTCTGTTTCATTTTTCCTTGGCAATGAGCTGGAATACATCAGTGGGGACAATACCACCAGCCACAGAGCGGCTGCCCCAGGTCAGTGGGTAAAATCGTGGGACCTCTGCTGCCTTGGGGGATGAAGGAAGCCACCCGTGACCTTCAGAAATTCAGCCGCGTGTTAATTTCTTTGAGCCCCTGCACTGTGAGTCAAGATGCAAGTTTCACTTAGCTTTTCCTTTGCCTTTTGGTATTTTTCTCATTTGGGTCTGAGGATCCCTGGTTGTGCCTATCTCCTTCACTGATTTGCACTATTTCTTTCTGAAGTAGCATGTTTCGAGCCAGACACTTTTTCCCTTTCTCTTTTTATTTAATATTTATTGTTAAAGAGAGAGAGAGAGCATGCGCACAAGCATGGGGGGGCGGGGGCGGCAAAGAGAGAAGGAGACAGAGAATCCAAAGCAGGCTCCACACCGTCAGTGCAGAGCCTGACGTGGGGCTCAAGCCCATGAACTATGAGATCATAACCTGAGCTGAAGTCAGACACCCAACTGACTGAGCCACCCAGGCGCCTTGTTTCTATTTCTCTTAAGCCCTGGTATGTTTCTGTAGGAATCGGATCATGTGCTTCTTATTTCTGTTGGATTTACCCTTGTCGACTTTCCTGGGTATCTCGAGGAAGCCAGCAAAACCATTTCATCGTTTTCTCTTCAAACCCGGAAGCTGTATTTAGCCCGAACTGGATGGAACCGTTGCCGAGGGTGCAGCGGAGCTGAAGGAAAGGCATATGGGGTGATCCTGTGAGATTTCATTCTGCAACGCGGCTCTGAAGCCCACTCAAGTGACTCCTCCTGGTGCTTACTTGGCAACATTTCAAGGACACTCCTTTCAGGGCAGACCCTGAATGCAAGAATGAGAAATAGAGGAAAAGAGAAAGAATAAACCTAACTCTATCACCTAATAAGATCCGGAACTCAAAAATGTTGGCTCCAGTCTGGGATGAAGTCGGAATGGATTCTTTTGTTCAGTTCATCCTGAAAAATACTCTTGTACCACCTTATCTTTCAAAGGGTGCCTTTCAGATTATATGGGGTGGGGGGAGGGGGGAGAAAAGACCTCAATGATGGGATGTCATTTCAAGTCCCCCTTTCAATGAAAACCTCAACCCTCTTTCATGAACTAGATTCCAATCTATCAAAACTCTGATAACAGCATGGTGACATCCCCACCCGGTTACAGGTATGAAGTTGGGGGATGCATCTCTTCCTAACTTTTTCTCCTGATGTGTTTTCAAGTCCTGCACACCCATCGGGGTAATAAAGAAAGCCCTTGAGGTCCGCTAAGCAGTGTTCTCTAAGTGGTGGGCTTTTGAGACAGGCTGGCCAAGCCTTTGCTGCAGGCCGATGCTGGTTGATTGTCTTGGCCGCTTACAAAAGAGAAAGACGGTGTCTCAGGGAGCCGAGTCCAACCATCGTCTTCTCGTCTTTTCGGGGCTGTGTGTGTACAAGGAATGTGAATAGAAGCGGGTTTCAGTGGAAGCCTCACGATTGAGCTTTTTGCTTTCATTATTTGGTTTCCATGGTAAGGCTTTTCAAAAGACTAGGATTACAGTGTCCTTTACATACCCAGGGTGGTATGAGGAGCGATGCTGGGCATCAGCAGAGGGCTGGGGAGTTTACAAAGCAAGCTTGTGTGCAATGTCTCATTTGGTCCTCACAAAAGCCAATTATTATTATACCCATTTTGCAGAAGAGAAAATTGAGGCACAGAGAGGCTCAAAGGCTTACTCCTGGCAGCACAGAGAGAATGGGGCTACCTCAGGTCTTGTCAAAGGGTGGGTGTGGTTTCCAGAGGGTGCTCTGCGTAGCCCAGGTTCAGGGGCACGGTCTTAACATCAGTAGTCACCTCTGCCCCGCAAACCCAATTGTGCAGCCACAGTTAGACGAATTCTCAAGTGGGAGCAGTACCTATGGAGGGCATTTGGAAATGTGTTCACAAATATGTGAACTTTATCGCTTCAGTCATTTGGGGTGGAAGGAACCATTGATATTTAGAGACGGGGACCAGAGATTTAAATATTCTAATATTTGCAGGACTGTCCCACCAAATGAAGACTTGTGTCCAAATTTTTTATAGTATCCCTGTCCAGAAACACAGAAGAGAGCATCTTTTCCTTCTTCTTTTTATTTTTTTCCTTATCTTAAAAATATACATATGGAGAGATGCCTGGGTGGCTCAGTCAGTTAAGAGTGACACTTCGGCTGAGGTCATGATCTCAAGGTTTGTGGGTTTGAGGTCCCTGTCGGGCTCTGTGCTGACATCTCAGAACCTACAGCCTGCTTTAGATCTGTGACTCCCTCCCTCTCCCTACTCCTGCCCATGCTCTGTCTTTCTCTCAAAAATAAATAAACACTTAAAAATTTTTAAAAAAATAAATAAAAACATACACATAGAGTTTATGCCTATGATTATATTAGGTCTAAAGAGGTTTACCCTGCTCAAAAGAACATTTGAAAGTGACGAGGCTAAGCTGTCCTTTGCGGGGCCCTCCAGTTCCAAAGGCCCAGCACACCCTGTGTCCTTGTTTCTGGTTTTCCCCGAACGCACCCCAGAGACGGGCTCTGGCCTCTCACTGGTCTCAAATTCTGAGGTGGAAACACAGAAAGCTGAAGATCATCAAACGGACAGGCGGGTCGGGCTCCTGGCCCATCTGAATCACTCAGGCTGGCGATCCTCAGGTCCTCTCTGCTCCCCAGAAGGATCCTTGCTGCAAATTCTGTGGTTCAGCAGACGGCCAGTTCCAGATGTGGGCGCCAGCCTCCCTCCCTCCCCTGCTAGAGGACCTGGTGCTCACAGATTTCTCCCATCGTCTGGAAAGCTGTGCAGCATGAGGGTTTTCAACTGGGAGTGTTCACGCGGGGGGTGGCAGGGAAGCGGGTGTTGCACGCAGGAACCCGTCTGTCACAGCCGAGAGCTGGTGAGAGCTGAGATGTGACAGTTTATGCGCAAACCCTGAGAGTGAAGCTGGCAGCATCTCAGGCCTGGGCTCGGTCCTGGCTGGCCCGGCGCCCTCACATCTGCGCCGTCTGCCTCCCCGCAGGAGCCGGGCGCCGCTGGAGGGGCCTGGCATCCGCTTACCAACTCTTATTTACACTTGGGGGGTGGAAGGAGGCATCACTGTGGGTCGGGCCAGAAAGAGAAGGCTCTCCAGCGCCGCCTTCAGCGTCCTCACAGATGTCCCCTGCTGAGCCCTGGGGGTGGGCCTGGTCGTTTCCACTTTACAGATGAGGGAGCACCCAGGACCCGTGGCTTCTGGGTTCCCACCTGCGGGGTCTGCCTGCACGAAGCAACATCTTCACGGCTGCCGGCTACCGGGGAGGTCAAGGCTGCCACCTGTCTCTGGGTCCCCGGCGTCCCCTGCGAGGACTGCGGGGGCTCTGAGGGGCTGGTGGCCCGGATGGCACGCGTGTCTGGCACATTGTCATACCCCCTCGATCTGGCTGGTGCCTGGCACAGAGGAAGCGCTTACCACCCCGCGGTGAATGAGTGCGCCGCAAGGCCAGGCTTCCTTCGCAGATCCCAACGGCGCCGCCGACGATCACATTGTCATCAGTTCTACTGCCTGCTGCCTCGCAGGCCCAGCTGCCTCCGGACCCGGCGGGGGGAGTTTGGGGGAGGAGGGCAGGGGCCATAGCGTGTGCGGGGACCGAGCACCGAGGAGGCCTCGGCGGTAGGGGACGGCGGCTAGAAGTCCCCAAAGCAGTGAGGGACACGTAAGGTCGTCCTTGGCACACGCAGTGGCCTGACGCTCGGGCTGCCTGGCCTCCGCTCCTCTCCGACGCGGGCCGGGCCAGGGCAGCGCACGGATGGGGGGCATTGGCTGCAGGCGCAAGGAGGAGCCACAAAGCGCCATTATCAAGATGAGTAAAATTTTCACAAACTGCTTTTAAAACTCCAAATTAGTGCAAAATGTAACGAAAGGCAGGATGAGTAGCACCGGCGCCTGGGCTGAGCCGTGTTAGCGCCTGAGGCAAGAAGGAGAATTGCTCGGACTGATCCTGTCTTTATTAACAATATTTATATTTTGCTTATCGTGGAGTCTCGCACGAATTTTAATTTTTTAAATATTTTATTTAATATTGCATTAAAATGTAATTTATCGTGAGTACTGAGGTTTTTGGTGCCCCTGACCGTTGCCCTGAGGTGCATCTGCCCTCGGGCCCTCCCACCGTGTCCTGCTGGCCCTCCCACCGTGTCCTGGATAGTCCGCCATCTTCACTCCGCCTTCTAAACATGGCAAGTACTTTCCAGCCACAGGGCCTTTGCTCATGCCATTCTCCTTTCCTGGCCCTCCCTTCCGCCACGTTCCTAGACAACTGTCTCCTTCCTCTTTTAAGTCTCTGCTCCTTTATTTGTTTATTATTCTTTGTTCTAGTCCTGTCCACTCTAGTGTAGATCCCATGAGGGCAGATGTTTTATCTGCGGTCACCCGGCATGTGGTAGATACTCAATAGTTGACGAATGGAAGAATAAATGAATTTGAGGAAAAGATCCACTTGTTGGAGAGCCTAAAAACCATAATGAAGAGGGTTTGTTTTTTTAATGTTTTATTTATTTCTGAGAGAGAGAGAGAGAGAGACAGCGTGAGCAAGGGAGGGTCAGAGAGAAAGGGAGACACAGAATCTGAAACAGGCTCCAGGGTCTGAGCTGGCAGTCAGCACAGAGCCTGACGTGGGGCTCGAACCCACGAACTGTGAGATCATGACCTGAGCCGAAGTCGGACGCTTAGCCGACTGAGCCACCGGGTGCCCCCATAATGAAGAGTTTTAAACTGCAGGATAATAACCATTGTAGGCTTCTGAATAAAGAAATCACTATATACAACCACTATTTTATATGTGCAGGCACTACGCTAAGTACTTTTATTTATTTTTTTTTAGTTTACTTATTTTGAGGGAGAGAGACAGAGAGAGAGAAAGCACGAGTGAGGAAGGGGCAGAGAGGGAGAGAAAGAATCCCAAGGAGGCTCTGCACTCTCAGTGCAGATACTTTGTGGGGCTCAAACCTGTCAACCGTGAGATCATGACTCGAACCAAAGCTGGACACTTAACTGACTGAGCCACCCAGGCGCCCCACTTATCTTAAATACTTTTGATGGATACATTTTCTTTCTTTCTTCTTTTTTTAAAAATATAATTTATTGTCAGGTTGGCTAACATACAGTGTGTACAGTGTGCTCTTGGTTTTGGGGGTAGATTCCCGTGATTCATTGCTTATATACAACACCCAGTGCTCGTCCCAGTAGGTGCCCTTCTCAATGCCCATCACCCACTTTCCCCTCTCCTCTACCCCACCCCCATCAACCCTCAGTTTGTTTTCTGTATTTAAGAGTCTCGTATGGTTTGCCTCCCTCTCTGTTTGTAACTATTTTCCCCTCTATCCTTCCCCCTATGGTCTTCTGTTAAGTTTCTCAAAATCCACATAAGAGTGAAAACATATGATATGATAGATATCGTTTCTTATAGAATCTTCCCAGCAACCCTCTTTCCCAACATTTTCCAGATGAAGAACGTGAACCATAGTGAAAGAGCACGTCCAAGCATGAGGGCCATGGATTTACGTGTAGATCTGTCTGAGCTCCAGTGAGGATCCTTGTTGGTAGAATGTGCTGGAAAGGGAAGAGAGAGACGGGAAGTCTATGGAAGACCAAGGAAGTAACGTGTGAGGTGAGAGAGGAGAGAGGCAAGGTTGCAGAACAATTTCCCTTCGCCCCGTCACTTCCCCACTGCCTGTCCCCAGGGCACAAGGTCCAGGAGGGATGAGATGGACTCACCACCAGTGACTGGAGAGGAGGCCAGAATGAAGGTAAGCGTGGCTGGCGGATGACTCAGGAACTCCCCGGGACTGGACCCGTTGACAAATATGCATTCAGGATTTCTTTTTAAATGAGATTTAATCTGATTAGCAATGTCATCTTTTGTAATAACAAACAAACCTGTACTTCTTTATGGCTCCAGCATATTAACCAGGTCCTTGCCAGCAGCCCTGGCCTCTGGCGGGCAGTCTGGGCAATCTTTCGAGCTCTTTCGGGAACAGCGGTATTGTTGAATACGAACAGCAACCATTGGGTGCCCCAGAAAGCCAGGTTGCACTTCTGCATATTTCTTCACATTCCTGAGCCTGTTTCTTTGGGGTATGGTGACACTAATCCCTTTCTCACAGGGCGTTGTAAGGATTCAATGAGATCATTTGTATAAGGCACCTAGTGTGATACCGGGCACATGGGAGGTAGCCCACGGATGTTCATGTCCTTACTCTTTGTTGTGGTTTTTCCTAGTTCTTTGTCAGTAAGGTAAAGGGCAAGAGCTGGGAAGTAGAATGCCTCCCAATAAACACTGACCGGTAGGGCTATAGGCGACCCTCACGTAGGGCCACTTGATTAGACAGACACACGTTTAAAAGTGGTATCTGATGATAAAACAGCATTTCAGGAACACTGTATCTCTAAGGAGTTCAAAGCACTCTACGCGCTTGATTGTATCAACCCTGGCAGAATCTGTGGGCTTCATTGTCGAGAGGGGAGAGACCTGAGAAGGGCCAAAGACCCCTCGGGTCCCTGTTCAGCCCCCACAGCAAGCAAGGGTTGGCTGCAAAGTCAGTGCTGCCTTCAGGGGCCTGCGTGTCAAAAACTCCCCCTAATCTTAAGCACCTTAATGAGTTTTCACCATATTTTCTGGAGGGGGGAAAATAGAGCTTTCCAGGAAAGTTTTCTTGAGATGAATTACTGGAACAGCCACTTCATCTTTTTAGCATTAACATGCTCTGGTAGAGCCCACAAGGGGATTTGCTTCATTCCAGCATTCTGAGGGGGCAAGTTGAGACACGATTAGTCAGTATTAATGGTTTCTGACTAATCCACGGAATCAAAATTATCCTGAAACATAATCTCTCTCTGCTCCTCCTTCTTTTTTTTTTTCTTTTTTTGTTTTTCTTTTCTTTACTTTTTCTCTTCTCTTCTCTTCTCTTCTCTTCTCTTCTCTTCTTCCCTTCCCTTTCCTTTTCTTTCCTTCTTTCCTTCTTTCTTTTTCCTTCCTTCCTTCCTTGTGTCTTTCTTTCTCTCTTTCTCTTCTTCCTTCCTTCCTTCCTTCCTTTCTTCCTTCCTTCCTTCCTTCCTTCCTTCCTTGTAGCACTGTTGACCCAGGGCCATTAAAATGAACACATTTTGGGGATGAGTTTGGTTAAGCAGAAGAACTGTAGGCACAAAGCCAGAGCAAAGCTGGAGAGAGCTAAGGCACACCTGAAGGAGAAGACTTTAAGTGCTCCCATGTGAAGAGCAAATAGCTCGCTTTTTGTTTTAACATTGACCTTAACCACAGACGACACAGTCATCAGGTTGCCACAGTGTATCTTCTACTCAATCTGTTCGATGGACAAAGGTGACCTTCACTCAGGAAGATGCTTGGGAGGCAAGATCGAGGCTCGTGTTGCCAAGATGTGTTTGGCTTGACGGCACCACATCATCCTGAGACCAGAAGCAAGGTGGTCGCTGGCCTTGATCTCAACTTAACCCATTGCTTCTGATGGGCCACTATTCCTGAAGCCACTCAGGAGTACTTCCATTTTAACTGAAACGTTCATCAAGCAGTTAGATAACAATCACACCATGGTGTTTTATATTCATTTATTCAACAAGCATTTTTGTGCCAGGCTCTGTAAGAGATGCAAGTAATTTAAGGATGAGGGCGGCACAGAACACTTTCACAGACTTTCTCTGATTCATCCTCACTGCAGTCTTATGAGAATGAGCATATATTGCTCCTGTTTTTTGTGTAGGGTGACCAAAGCACAGGGAGAAGGCTACGATTTGCTGAAAATCTCATGTGTAGGTAACAGACAGGAATCAAACTCTTGTCTTCTGAAAACAAATCATTATAATGACAACTAACATTATTGCACATTACCTGTAGGCAGACACACTGACTTCGTTGCTCTACATGTACAGGGTTGCCGCTAATTCTTAAAACGGTCCTATGAAGTAGGTGCTATTTTTACAGTATCCAGTTCCCAGATGGGCAAACGCAGAGGGTAACTTAGGAGACGTGAGAGATGGAGCCAGTGTCCTGCCTGGCTGGCCTGGCTGAGCCCTCGCTGGTGGCCACAGTGCTGTCTGCCGCAGCAGGGTGTAAGCACCCTCTCTGAGCGGGGCATATATTTGAGTTTCCTTTTGGGAGTGTCTGTTCAAAACCTCCTTATTCACACATTTAATGAGAACACACCATGTTCTGGGCACACGCTCTGCCCGTCCCCAGAAGTGGTCCATTTCCAGCTGTGAGAGGCCGACACTGCGGCAGAGGGGTTCGGTCTGGGGGTGGTTCCGTGGCTTTCCGCCTGTTGCTTTTGTAGGGGTTTCAGGAGGTGCCCATGGTGGTCCCAGTAACGGTCACTACCATTGCCACACTGCTAGCATTTTAAAATAAACTTTATTATTATTATTATTTAAAGATAGGAAAGGTAATGATTTGCATTTGTCATGTTCAAGAAGCCTTGTTAGATTTTTTAAAAGTTGTTTATTTATTTTAAGAGAGAGAGAGTGCATGGGTGGGGTACAAAGAGAGGAAGAGAGAGAGAGAATATCAAGCAGGCTCCATGCCCAGTGTGGAGCCCAGTGCAGGGGCTTGAACTCACGACCCTGAGATCAAGACTTGTGATGAGATCAAGAGTCAGACACCAACAGAGCCACCCAGGCATCCCACTATTAACCGTTTTTAAAGTACTTAGTCTCTGCAAAGCACTTGACAAACAATAATTCTTTGAATCCTCACAACATTCTTATTAGGTAACTAGTGATATTATTCCCATTTTATAGGGAGCTAAACTGAGGCTTATAGAGCCCGAACCATGGGCACAGTTACCCTGCTGATAAGTGGCAAAGTGGGAGAGTACCTGATAGACATCAGCCTTTCCCACCTCCCTGGGAAGGCTGATTTAGTCTGAATGGCCTGGTCCAACAGGAGCATCATTCCGCACCCTTGGCTCTCTGCTCACTATTCAGCCCCAAAGCATTCCCCACACGACTGCACACTCTGCCTAGAGCCCCTGCTGGCTCCGGGTGACCCTGGGCAGAGACTCCTCAGGGGTTTGCAGAAAGCCTGTCTGGAAGAACAACTTCTTTTTTTTTTTTTAATTTTTAATGCTTTTTATTTATTTCTAGGAGAGAGAGAGAGACAGCGTGAGCAGGGGAGGGTCAGAGAGAGAGGGAGTCACAGACTGAAACAGGCTCCAGGCTCTGAGCTGGCAGTCAGCACAGAGCCCGACGCGGGGCTCGAACCCACGAACCGCGAGATGACCTGAGCAAAAGTCGGACGCTCAACCGACTAAGCCACCCGGGCACCCCTGGAAGAACAACTTCTGAGTGCTCCTGTCAGAAAGGCGTCTGCTGGCTGGGGGAGGGGCAAGTGAGAGCAGGTGGTCACACGGAGCAGGGAATGACTGTGTCTATCTCCAAGTGACAATTATGGCTCCACGATTATGCAATTTTTCTGTCTTCGTTCACTCAAAGGTAGACGTAATTTGGGGCAGTTGGCGAAAAAGACAAGGGGAGATACAGTGGGCTTATGTATCTGAGGGTAAAAGGGCAGGCTTAATGTTTTGAATGTATTGGACCTTAGGCTGCGGGGTTGACGTGCCAGCCAAGTGAGGGCCTGCTCCACATCTGTCTTAGTTTGCTTGCGCTGCCGTAATAGAGCACTGTAGACAGAGTGCGTTAAACAACGGAAATTTATTTTCTCGCAGTTCTGGAGGCTGGGAGTCCAAGATCAAGGTGCTGGCAAGGTTAATTCTTCTGATGCCTCTCTCCTTGATGTGTGGATGGCCATCTTCTCCCTGTGTCTTTACATGGTCTTCCCTCTGTGTGTGTCTGTGCCCAAATTTCCCCTTCTTAAAGGGATACCAGGGTTGTTGGATTAGGGCCTGCCCCCAAAGACCTCATTTTAGCTTCATTTCTGCTTTGTATTCTTTTTTTTTTTTTTTTTAACAAGGTTACATTTTCTTGTGTTCTGGTGTCAGAATTGTGAGTATGATTTCCCCCTTTGTTCTCTAAGTTTTCTGTACTGTACCTCTTCCTCTTTTTTTAAAACTTGCTTAATTACCTCTTCAAAGACCTTCCCTCCAAGTACAGTCACACTGCCAAGGACTGGGGTTTAGAACTTCAACATATGAATTTTGAAGGGGACACAAGTCAGCCTGTAGAGCAGCATTCCCTTGTGAGGAGTGGTTTTGGTTTCTCTGAGTCCTAATGAAAATGAGGTGGGAGGGGCACCTGGGTGGCTCAGTTGGTTAAGCGTCCGATTTTGGCTCAGGTCATGGCCTCGTGGTTCATGGGTTCAAGCCCTGTGTGGGGCTCTGTGCTGACAGCTGGGAGCCTGGGGCCTGCTTCGGATTCTGTGTCTCCCTCTCTCTCTGCTCCCTCCCACTCATTCTCTCTCTCTCAAAAATAAATAAACATTTAAAAACTTTAAAAAATGAAGAAAGAAAATGAGGTAGGAGAAAGGGACAGGCAGTCAACGTGGCTGACAGCCAGGTGGGAGGTCGGGGTAACTTCCTCATCTTCCCCAGCTACGGGCCACCTGGAGACAGGCTGTTCCGGTCAGGCTTCAGAACTGGCAGGCAAATCTAAATTGTCCTCAGCTCTTCTGATGTGCACCGTAAGATTCGGCCTGAATTCCTCCTCCAACAAAGCCAAATGGGACAGGAGGAGATGGGGCTGGTTCCGAGGGCTGAGGGCGTTACTGGAGGTAGCTGCGGAGATGGTGGAGGCGGAGACGGTGCACCACTCCTGTCTCTTCTGAGCAGAGGCTCATCCGGGCCTGGGTCAAAGCAGCCTTTGTCTGAGGTCCAAGGGGATTGTTGGCTTCGTGAGCAAGCCTCCCAGGATGGGTCAGCAGCAGAGAAAGTTCCCTTTCCTCATTTGATGGGGCAAGAGCTGGCAGCACACATTCTCCCTGGGGAGGGCAGCGCAGGATCTGGGGCAGAGGTGGAGAGAGGTGCCAAGTCAGTGGGAGGGGAGCGCGGGCTGAAGGAACAAGGGAGACGGTGGGAGGAGAGGAGCCATTCCAGGCCTGGCCACCAATCACCAGAGATGAGGAAGGCCATCAGATGGCCCTTTCTAGCCTTTGTCAAGAACTGGACGCTTGTCATGCGTGGCATATCATTGGGGCATGTGACACAGCTTAGGAAATACCAGGCAAGTTCAACAAGGCTTGATTTCCAAAATTGAGACAGCCTTGGTTTTGAACAATGGATTTAAGAATTGTCCATGAACTTAAAGCTCCAAATTGGAGTTTTCTTATAAGTTAATCCTTCACCTATTTCTAAGAACATATAGATAGATATATAGATATAGATAGATAATGATAGCAATAGATAAATATTTGGATTGTGTTTTCCTGATTATAAAAAATACACAATGTAGGAAATCTGAAATTATAGAAAGAGAGTTACAGAGGAGAATATTTAAAATCACTCATAAATTCAGAGATAACCAGTATATAACCAATATAAAGACTTTTGGCATTATTATTATTTGCATTTGTACAGATACATAGCAATGCATAAACATATCTATACAAAATTATTTTTATCAAAGAGATAATTCAATACATACTCTTCACTTAATGTACTTTGAACATTACTGACAAGTTTCTATGTCATAATTTAAATAGTTGTTTAGTAGCCTATTGCATAGATTTAGCACAATTTCTTTAATTCTCTATGGTGGGACACTTTTTCTTCACTATTATAAACAAGACTTAACCGAACATCCCTATAGAAACCTTTCCATGTCCTGTTTTATACCAAGTGAGAACTTCAGTCTTGTACTCTTGAATTTCTGAACCATATTTGTGCAAGAATTATAATGTGCATTTGGGAACTTAGGTGCCTGATGGGAATCAGGGGTGGGATCCTCAAACTCACAGATTGGTGTCAGTGTGTCCCAAAGTAACCCAATTTTAATCTGGATGAATAGAAACAGTGTCTGGAGCAAAAAGTGTCAGGTCATAACCACAGAATTGTAAAAACATCTAATGTTAAGTAGAGTGGGAAATGGCAAATTGTAGTTTCTTTAGAGAATGCCACAGGGTGTGGGGTTCTTCAAGGGATCCCTCAAAGCAATTTTAAGTTTATAGAAAGAAGGCTGCTTTTAGGCCATAAGAATTGTGGACTTGAGTTTTTTCCAGTCATAATGGGTCAAAACATGGCAGAGGGAATGCCAGTAACTGATTGGGCTTAAGCCCAGTACTTTCTATAAAAGAAGTCTAGATGGCAGGTATGGTGGCTCCACATTCTTTAGAAGACTAGATTCTGTTTTGTCCATCATCCTTAGTGCCTGGCTTCCTACCTCATGGTCCCATAGGACAATTGGAGCTCCAGCCATCACATCATCATTTTCAGGCAGGGATGAAATTCAGTCAGAGGCATATATATGGTCAATTAGTTGTTAAAATATCAACAGATTTCAGAATGAGTGCCAAAGCCTTTTGGCATCCCTGGATTGTCTACAAGATCTATCATCTAAAGAGTTAACACAAGCCACAGCAGGATCCTCTAGGACTCTGCCCAGAACTGAGGGGCAGCCAATGAGCTGTAATGCAGTGTAATGTACTGCAATGCAGGCTGGGAAATGTAGTTCTGCAGCTACCAAGAGGTCATCCTTCCAACAGTAATTAAGTTCTCTTCCTACAGAAGCAGGAGTGTTGGGTAGGCAACCCTACTCAGAAAAAACAAACGTTGTGGTGGCCACCGTGGAAGAGGTTCAGTCATTCACGCCTTAGTGTGAATGGTGTCCCAAATCAAGTCAGCAACATTTTAGGGGGAGATAATTCTCCTTCATTATAGTTGGTGTGTGTGTGTGTGTGTGTGTGTGTGTGTGTGTGTGTGTGTGTGTGTGAGAGAGAGAGAGAGATTTGGGAAGGAGTGGGTGGAGGATTGGAGGAGGAGTTATGCAGCTGGATGTTGGATCTCCAGAAACTAAAAGGAGCACACTGCTGTTTTTAGTTGTCAGGGAAAAACCTGATGCCCTCCTCTGCTGAGACCAACTGCCTAACAAAACCCCTCCTGTAAGTCTTTAAAACAAAAACAAATAAATAAAACAAAAACAAACCTCCCCCCGAGGCTGGTAGGAGTGTAAATTAGAAGGCAATTTGGCAGTATTTAGCAAAACAAAAAATTCACACATCATTTGACCCAGCAAATCCACTTCCTGGAATCCATCCTAAGGAATATTCATGTGCCTGAGTGAAGATGTATGCACAAAGATGTTGACTGCAGTGCAGCCTTCAAAGGGGGGAAATTGGAAACCTCATGGACTCGTATCAATAGGGGATTTGTTAAACCAAATTAAGGTATACCTAATCTGAAGAATTTAAAAAATGAAGTAGACTTCTTGTATCACCATTGAAAAATCCCCCAAATATGTTTGAAATTCACGAATGCGAATGCAAGTTTAGTATGCCACCACTTCTGTAGGGGAAATAGTGTGTAATACCTATATGTGAAAGGAATGGGGAGAGGGCCCCATGCTGTGGACCTGGGAGGGGTGTGAGTGTTGAAGGGACTTTTAAGTTTTGTCCTATCCGCTTTAACTTTTTCAATTGGAGCATATTCATGAATTATTTATGCAATTAAAAAATCTCATGAGGACAAACTAAACCATTTGGAGCGGGCAGCTAAAGTGATGCGTCAGGAGTGGTAGGTAAAAGACTTGGATTTTCGGGATAGTGCAAAATATAATGTAGTAATAGTAATCACCTATAAATAATAAGCCTACAATAACTGATGAAAGTCCCATGGCAAACACTTCCGTAGTTTTGTTAGGAAGCGGGAGAGTTCTCGACGCACTACATACATGTACTTATTTAATCCTTGCCACAGCCCTGTGAGATCGATGCTATTACCGTTTCTGTGTAGCAGACTTGGAAACCAGGGCTCAGAGAGATGAGCTGAGTTGTCTCAGGTCTCTGGGCTGGTTCTGACTCTGGAGGGCATGCCCTTAGCCCATCGCAAGGCTGCCTGCTTGCATTTGGAGCGTCACCTCAGTACGCAGAGCAATTTCACGTACGTGATGTCATTCGTTCCTCAGGGTCCTGTGTTACTGCCTGCCTGCTCTGTGCCTGTTCACCCCTCCTTACTCACCCCTGCCCATCCTCTCACCCTCTCCGTTATGCAGATGGAGAAACAGACTCAGAGAGCTTACATCGTCTTCCCAGATTCATTCACGTGGCCGGCATCTTCACTTCACTTCACCCTCAGAGCCGACTCCGAGATGAAGATTTGACTGCGGGCGGTTTATTTGGGAGACGATGGGGACGCAAGCTAGGGAAGGGGAGGAACTGAGTAAGGCACATTCATGACGCTCACTTCAGGGACCTGGGCTTCGTCTTGCACTTGCCATTGAGACTGGAAAACAGACCACCGAGGATGGGGGAGTGCCCAAGAGCTATGTGAGGGCTGCTCCCCAGCACTTCCGGTCTGCCCTGACGAGGACCAGGGGCACTCTTGGGGCAGACATCCTCCCAGGCAGAGGGACAGGAAGCTGTTAGCTTGCTGATGACCTCTGGGTGGCCAGACAGCTGTAGGCAGCCACCCAGAGCTCCATCAAAGCTGATGAGTGCAGCAGTATCAGGATTCGAACTCAAATCTGTCTGATTCCAAGGCTCCCAGATTTCCCAGTCCACAGCCAGAAAGACTGGCAGACTCCAGCAGAGGACTCTTGTTTGGCCATCCATAGACTCTGCGAGAGTGTGGTCACGTGGCTCCAGAAGCTGAGCTTCAGCGTGAAACAGAACCACACAGAATTCTCATGGGCTGCTTCCCTAACTTGTAGCCGTGAAAGAAGGGGAGGGTCAGCTGGGGAAGAAGGAAGCCTTGGATAAACGCCCCCACCTCTGCTGCCTTCGCTGCAGCCACCCTGACCCTAGATCTTTTTCTGTGCCACATCCCATCCCTATGCCCCTTACCGCTCCCCATGGACCAAGAGGAAAAGCTTTCCTTCTTCCTCTTGGCTCTGGTCTTTCTCCTGCACTGGAGCACTCACGGGAGCACTCACGGGAGCACTCACTGGAGCACTCAATGGAGCACTCGCTGGAGCACTAATTGGAGCGGGCACTGGAGCACTAATTGGAGCGGGCACTGGAGCACTCGCTGGAGCACTCACTGGAGCAGAGGCAGCACTGCTCTGTTCCCAGCACCGTGCTGACTCTGCCACCTGAAGAGCCCCCAGTAAACACTGTCGGCTGAATGAGCGAGAAGACAGGTGTAAAGGGCAGCGTGGGAAAGGGGACAGAGATCCCGAGGAGAGCCATGTGGTGGGCGATAGTAGAGACAGGGGTTAAAAGGAATAGGAGGGATCCCTCCACACCAACTTGCTCTAGAAATATCTTCATTGGAGGCGTAGGGCCCCTGGACCCTGCTCCCGACTTGGCCCTGCCTTCTTGGCCTAGCGAGCAGCCTTGCTGGCCTGAGTGGAGAGTGACTCGGTGTCTGGGAAGTTCAGAGTTCCCTCGTTGGTGTGGGACAGGGACAGGGGACTGCTGTGTGAGCGATGGTGCCCCAGAGCGGGGAGGGGGCATGGTGCCAGGTCCACTTTGACACAGGCGGCCCTGCGCTTCCTGTCCAAACCCATGGCTTGGCCCCGAGGCCCAGGCAGGGCCGGAGAACAGCAGGCTCTCTGTTGCTCTGCGTGTGGTCTGCAG
>JAESUZ010002498.1:0-66087 GCA_017311185.1 Proteles cristata cristata | reverse complement strand
TGTCCTCAGAGTCCTATCCTCATCTACCAAGCTCTACATTTCGTTATCTATTTAGTTTCATCTCTGACTCCCTCCACTGGAAGATAAGCCCTTGGGGGCTGTTTTACCAGCTGCCGTACTCCCAGAATCTAGAACAGCGCCTGGCACACAGCAGGCACTCAGTAATCATTTGATGAATGAAATATCTGTTTCTACTGTCGAATAAGATTCCAGGGAATGCATACAAATCCAAGACGGCAATATTCTTTCGCAATGACAACACTGGCTCAGTGTTACTCCCGAATGATACTGAGAGCTAATCGAGGAGATTAGAAAAATCCCGGGTACATAGGAAATGTAGTGACTGGGGAGAAAATGAACTTGAAATGTGAGCCAAAGTCTACGCAGAAAGGAAGGACTGGAAGGTAGGCACTTACAGTGACATAAAAGGCGTTTTGCTATTTGTTTCTGGCATTTACATGCATTAAAACCCATTTTTGAAAAAAGCACAAGGAGATTTTTTTCCCCAAGCATAATATACATTAATTATTATAATCTATCTACCAGTAACATCCTAATGATGTGAACAAGTCATCCAAGCCGGAGGAAGATGTGCAATACATTTTATTGTCATTAAAGATGGGCAGTATATTGGGTACGACACATATGAGAAACCACAATAACCTCATTTCACCCACAACTGGCTTCAGAAACAAATCTAGTTTATTGCAAGGATATACTGATGGAGTCTGTTTTCCTCCCAAATAAATATCTCATTTTAAGAAGCAAATGTTTACTTCCTGAAGATAAATGGGAACAATCCTAACAGCTTTCTTTCTCCGCCCCCATTATGAATACTGGCTTTGATTGCACTTTCTAGATAGATTTTCCCATCAAGCGTTTGAGACTTCTAAAATTCCATGCACATTCTGCCCATCACCCAGTACACCAGATCCCAGGGTAAAATATGAAGCTCCTTCCACAACAGCGCATGTGTAATCACTACCCCGTGCACCCACTCTGCACCCCGGGGCTCCCTGGACTTGCTCACAGTGGTGCAGGGTAGATCATAATCTGGTTCGCTACATCTACATAGTCAAAGAAAGAATGCCAATGGAGCCTTGTTCTGCTTGAAATAGACTCACACAGTCAAAGGCAAGCACTTGCCCCCTCTCCCCCCCCACCCCGGCTTTGTCTGAATCTGTGTTCTGAAGCTTGTTTTGCATTTATTTGAAAGCTCCCATGGAGGGGGATATACCTCACCTGTGCAGTCTGGAAGCACAGCACTCAATTTCTGTAGAGGTCCCAGGTTTTTTATTTTTTTAATTTTTTATGTTTACTTATTTTTTTAAAATTTTTAATGTTTTTTATTTACTTTTGAGAGCCAGAGAGAGACAGCGCGAGCTGGGGAGGGTCAGAGAGAGAGGGAGATAAAGAATCTGAAGACAGGCTCCAAGCTCTGAGCTAGCTGTCAGCACAGAGCCCGACGCGGGGCTCGAACCCGCGAACCGTGAGATCATCACTTGAACCGAAGTCGGACACTTAACCGACTGAGCCACCCAGGTGTCCCTGTTAACTTATTTTTAAGAGAGAGAGACAGACAGAATGCGAGCAGGGGAGAGGCAGATATTAGGAGACACAGAATCTGAAGTAGGCTCCAGGGTCTGAGCTGTCAGCAGCAAGCCCAACGTGGGGCTCGAACTCACAAGCCATGAGACCATGACCTGAGCCGAAGTCGGCCACTTTAACCGACTGAACCACCAAGGCACCCCATGTAGAGGTCCCGTTTTTAAACGCAAATGTGCCAACTGACTACCAAAGTCTATAGATCAGCATCATGACCTGCAGTCTATTTAAGAGCGAGGAGCTTACTCTTGGACAAATAACAAAATAAGGCTCCAGCCTTCTCAGCTGGGACCTAGACTCTGGACTAGAGCAAATTAACCACAGTGCAGGGTATTATCTCTGGAGGTCCCGAAACCTGTCGGCCAGATCTGTACAAGGATCCAGGGGCCCGGTACCTGTGTCCAGAGAATGCCTACAGAAACACACAAATATCGGCCCCGCTTTCAGGACCTTTGGCACCTCCCAGGCTTTGTCAACCTCCCTTTTGCGGCCACACACACAGGCTGGGCCAGACAGCTTGCTTCCTCAGGTCCTAAGTGGCACAGCTGGAACTCAAAGCTCAGCGGTTTATAGGACTCCAAAAGTACCACTCTGTCACCAAGAATATCGCCAGTGACAGCAATGACAAAGCTAACCGTGTTTATCATGTGCCAAGCAGCCTTGCAAGTATTCACATGTGTTAAAACTCTTTGGATCCTCAGAACAACCGCGTTAAATTAGACTTTGCATTTCTATTTACAGGCCATTAAATTACCTCAAAGAGGTGAAGTGACTCAGCTAGGGCACATAGGCGATAAGAGGAAGTGTCTAGTCTAAACCAGTTGTCAACCTTTACCTTCAAAGGACCAAAGAGAGTATGTTTCAGGCTCTGCGGGCCATACAGTCTGTGGCGGAGACTCACCCCTGCCGCTGTAGCCCAGGAGCGGTCATAGACGTTACCTGAATGCATGGGCAAGGCTTGTGTTGCAATAAAACTTTATTTTCGAAACCACACAGAGGCCACATTTGGCCCATGCGCTGGGGTGGACTTGGCCTTTACTCTAAACCACCATACTCAAGAGCTTCCTGAAGCCCTTTAGGAATGGATAGAATACCATTCGCATGAGCAATGATTCTTTTTCCGAGGGTTTTTTTTCTTGCCACGTTTTATTAGGCAAATGAGACAAAACACAAGTGAGTCATACTGCTACAATTTCAAGCGATAAAAAGCTAGTATTTTGTATTTATAATATTATGAATTTCGTGATGGAACTGTTTTGAACTTAGGTGTATCGGCCTTGTACTTCTGAGCATACTTAGTGAAAGCCACAATTACACCACAAAAGCAAAAAAAACTTGGGTATGGCAAACGTCTGGGTACACAGGGGACTCAGAAGTGGCAGAATGCGGATAACAGCGGACCCTGGACACTGGGAAGGGTTGTTCTGATATCGTTTACCTAATGCATGCTCAAAATTTTCTTAGGGGCGCCTGGGTGGCTCAGTCCGTTAAGCGTCCGACTTTGGCTCAGGTCATGATCTCACAGTTCGAGCCCTGCGTCGGGCTCTGTGCTGACAGCTCAGAAACTGGAGCCTGTTTCAGATTCTTTATCTCCCTCTCTCTCTGACCCTCCCCCGCTCGCGCTGCCTCTCTCTCTCTCTCTCTCTCTCTCTCAGAAATAAATAAGATGTTAAAATTTTTTTTTCTTCACAAAGAGTGAAAATCCTGAAACCCTTAATTACTGTTGAATACAATGTACACGGTGTCCACTTGGGTGGCTCTGCTTTTCTCCCGACCTCTTGCTGGAATAAGCTGTTGGCAGGTTTTATCACCAAGAGCGTCTGCCGGTCTTTTAGCTCCTGATAGCCTCTTCCCTAAATGTCAAGTCCTGCTGGCAGGCTCTTAGGCAGGAAAGATGCACTGGGGGCATTTTAAGAGGATGCAAGTCATCAGCTTTTGAAGTCAGAGGTTCCACAAGGCATCAAAACAATGTTGCTTTCCCTCCACCCCCCAAATCAATAAACCCCAAGGCATCAGACAGAATTTAGAGCTTTAGGCATTTCGCATTCTAGGCAGGCCACCATCTTTAATGACTCTGAAATGCAATTTTAATGGATTTTTACTAAATAAGGCATCATTTTTCTCCTTCGGGGTGTGAGGGTGAGGAACCGTCACCTGTGGTCCCGTCCAGGCACAAAGCCTCGATCCATGTCCTCTGTTGGAAGCTCAGCTCCCACCAGCAAATATTTCTTCGGCATCTACTGTGCTCCGCAAACTACCATGGCAGGTCCGGCCTAGGACATGCTTCCCCGTCCTCAGTGAGTCAACCCTTGGCAGGAGTCACATAAATGGGGATTCTGTGCACTGTTATAAGAACAAAAATAGAGAGATGCACGGGGTGTGAGGAGCCCCCGAGGAGGGCAACTTTAGCCCTTCCGCAAAGGCATAGAGGAGTGAAGCAGGCATACTGGCAGGAGAGTTTGTTGCCACTGGAGTGTAAGGTACAGGGCTCGGGGTAGAACAGGAAGCTGAGGAAGAGTCATGGAGATGGGGGTCACGCGCAGCCTTCCAGGCCACGCTTGCATCGGCACAGTAAGAGGTCATCGATGAGCGAACAGGGAACAAGTGCAGACAGCTAACATTTTGGAGAGAACGCTCTGCTACTGTGCGGGTAATGGATTTGAAGGAGGTGAGAATAACAGTGAGAACATCAAGAGCTCCTGAAAGCAAACCCCGTGAGGAATGACGACACAGAACCCGGCCGTGGTCAGTCAGAAGTGGAGGGAGCCAATTTAAAGTCACAGAGTTGAGGTAACATTCTGGTAAGGAGCCAGAAGAACGGATGGTCACCACGAGTTTTCTGTTTGGGATGACTGGGTGGTATCACTTACTGTGAGAACCCAGAAGGAAGGAAGTTCTTAGGATGAAACTGGAGAAGCACCATTTGGGAGAGGTTGAGTTTGGGGTACCTGGGACAGACTGTACGAAATTGCGCATATCATTCTGCAGCTTAGGTAAGGAGACCTGGTTTTGGAGTCATCAACACACAGGTGCAAGTAAACCACAAAAGGATGAGGTCACTGAGGGAGTTCATGTTGACGAAGAAGGAAGACCCAGGTCAGAGCCAGGAAGCCCCAAAGCCAAGAAACAAAAATGAGAAGAACCCACAAGAATACAGATACTCCACATAAAAGTGTAATCGTAAGGTTTTATCTTTCTCTGTCCGACTTATTTGACTTAGCATAATATTCTCAAGGTCTACCCATATTGTCACAAATGGCACAATCTCTTTTTTTTTTTTTTTTTTTTTTTATCGCAAAGGAAGATTCTGTTGTGCACATACCATATCTTCTCTATCCATTCATCTATCGATGGACACTTAGGTTGTTTCCATATCTCGGCTACTGTACATAATGCAGCAATAAACACAGGGGTGGGAAGTCTCTCAGAATTAGCGTTTTCGTTTTCTTTGGGTGAAAACCCAGCGGTTGCCAGAGGGGCAAGAGGTGGGGGAAACGGCGCAGAATGGGCGAGGGACATCAGGCGGTATAAAGGGGATCAAGTGGGATAAACTTCTAAGTATGAAATAAGTAAGTCGCGGCGAGGAGAACACAGCATAGGGACTATATCCACAATATTGTCATAATGGTGTACGGTGACAGCTGGTAGCTACGCCAATAGTGGCAAGCGCTGTGTGATGTGTAGAATTGTCAAATCACATGATGCCGTATGCCTGAAATATAACACTGTATGTCAACATTTCAATAAGAAAAAGGTTTCTTACGGGAGAGTAACAGAGAAGCGATCCTCAGAGATGCAATCTGAGTGGTCAAAACTTCTCCTTCGCGTCTCCCCTTACTTAGGTCTCACACTCCTACCACACTTACAGCACGTGTGGCACCAGATGGCATCTGCAATGCCAATCATGTGTCCTTCAATTTAACTACAGATCCCATAGGTAAAGACGGAAAGGACTGACCCCTCCCTCTACTTCAACACCAGTCACAAGTCCGGGTGGTCACTGTGCTCTGACCAACCAGCTACAGATCCGAGGTTCCCTCTCCCTAAGTTACGATGAATTTACTCGAGCACTTCACGGAGCTCAGGAAAACAGTTTGCTTGCTACATTACCAGTTTTTCACAAAATGATATAACTCGGGAACAGCCCGATGGAAGAGATGCAGAAGGCAAGGTACATGGGAAGGGCCGGGAACCCCCATGTTTTTTCCAGGTACGCGACTCTCCCCGCACCTCCACAGCCTCACTGACCAAAAGTTCCCAAACTTCTAACTTTTGAGATGTTTCTGGAGGCTTCATCAATGGTCAGTCATTAACTCAATCTGCAGCCTCTATACAGAGAATAAGGAGTAGGGCTGAAAATTCCAAGCTGCTAATCATGGCTTGATGTTTCTGGTGACAATCGCCATCCAACAGCCCACCAAGAGTCACCTCATTAGAACAAAAACCAGGAAACTCCAAGGGATTTAGGTGCTCCGTGCCAAAATCAGGGACAGGCATCAATGTATATATTATCTATTATTTCACAGAAACCCAAGGGAGTTAGGTGGGGGCAGAGAAATAAAATGAACTCAGCTCCAAGGAGAGTGTCATGTGACAAGAGACAGAAGTCCCTACTTTGCAGGGCTGTTGTACGAGTTTGACCCACCATCTTCCACTTCCTCGTCAACACGAAGACCCTGGAGACAGTGAGAGTGAATGGAATCAGGAATACAGAAGGAGGGGGACTTCAAATAAAGACGGGACACCTTTAGACGACGGCCAGCACAAGATAATTCTAAGTGTTTTCTCACGTACTCCAAAAAATACTTCTTCGAGGTACATGAAGCACACATCAGGATTCTTTTGTTTCGGGGGAAGAAATGACTCAGAACCTAAGTTCTTTTCCAAGGTCATAAAGTTAATAAATAATAGAGTCAAGGCCAGAACCCAGGTTCATTTAACCAAGCAACAAGAACAAAATCTCATGTTCTTTTGAACGCACCTGGCAGATTGGAGGAGCCACTCATCTAATTTTGTTTACCCTAACACTTCTCAAGCTCCAATGGGCAAAAACCAAGGGGGGGGGGAATCAAAGCAAATGAAAGATTTATTCTGACTTCCGTGAAGCTGGAAATCACAAGATAATAAAATAACAAGAAAGTCTTTGGCCTCAAGCATCAGTACACTGAAAATGATTCAAGAGTCAAAGCATGCCCTTTTGGCTTTTTTGGTGTTAGGAGGCACAGGAAGGAGTAAATCACATACCCATAATTTGTAAGGTGGTAGAAAAGGAAGAAAAAACCCCAAATAAATAGAAACCACAAGTGTGGTAAGACCTAAGAAAACATTTTCTATCAAGAGACGACCCTCATCTAGGCACGTGGGTCTTAAGCCTTCGCGAAGAAAGGTCATAAAGCCAAATGTTGGCGAAACAGAATGACTTATAAGCACCAATTATAGCACAAAGAAAATGAAAATGTTGGCAAGAGACGCCATGGCAGTAAAACCAAGTAAGAAACATCCACGATGAAGAGTCATTTCAACTAGTATGATCATTGAAATTTAAATGAGAAACCGGATGGTATTTCTAACACTTGGCAGTGAACATCTTTTCTGGGAAATATCTGTACAGAGTTACCACACCTTGGTCACTAAATAAATGAGGACACTGAGATAACACTTTGATGTCATCGACAGTGGTGAACAAAGATTCAGAGAATCGGGAAGAATTGGGGGAGAACCTACAATATCAAAGTACACTCGTGTGCCGTGAATGGAGATAAGTGTACAGAGATATGTAACCGGAGATTCTTAACCAGATGTTTAACCAGAAGAAGTGGCCTAGGACACAGTTGGAGCCTCTGGGTCTGGACCTTCTGCCACAAATAACCTTACCTAATTCTTGAACTCTGCATTGGTCGTGACATAAAAGGGCTGGAAGTAGTGACACATACATACACAAATGGAGGTGTTGCCATCATGAATAGGACTCGATGAATAGGCCATTTTCACGGGATCTGCTTATGACTGTTTCCTGGTCATAGGTCTTTGAGATCAGCCCAACTACGACATTAATCAAGAATGCCTGCCATGAGGGCCCAAGGCTTACAGTCACTCAATCACACTTGACTGGGTTCAAACCTTGGCCTCAGCCCCCGGGAGTGATTAGCACCAGCCCGGGTGACCTGCTCATGGGCCTAACTAGCGTATAGGAAATCCCGGCTGGACTCCCAGGGCATAGACCCAGCAATGCATACCTGGGGATTCGCAGACCCAGTCTATCATCTTATTATTTACCTTCCTCTCTCCTATTTGTGGGAAAGGGGACTGGCTGGGGCAGGGACATTTCTGGATGAAGCATGGAAAGCGTGTGGGATTTGTGTTGCCAACATCTCCATGGAGCCTGTCAAGGAGCACTCCAGGGCTTTGGGTTAGAAATCCACAAAGACCAACCACCTCAGAAATCGAACATTTCTTACATGCCCACATCTCACTCCATTGGGCCTCCCAATGGTGTGATGGTCAAGCACATGTGATTATAACTAGCCACGTGCCTTTGGTATTGGCATCCAACCTCTAGATCTGGCCTGTGCACCTGGCAAGGTCAGGTTGCTGATCTGACCCACGAAAATAGGATTTGGCTTTCAGCTTCAAGAAGCAAGTCCCCACAGCACTGGCAATGCCTGGACCAGTACCATTGCCCATGTCTTTGCCCCGTTTCCAGTCCTCTGCATCCATCTCACGAAACAAAGTCAACAGCGTAACACCCACGTGCAGCATGGCCACTTAGATGGACCCCAAAACCAGACAGAGGCTTCTTTCCTCCATCTGCGAACCTGCTACCTTAACAAACAGGCATTCAATTACATAGTCAAATTCTCCTTTTAACTGCGCTGGAGAATGACACTTCATTTTGCATACCTAAAATGTTGGAACTTGATTGTTTGAACTTTCAAAGTACTTAAAAATAAACAGAGACGGGATAATTATGTACCCACTGAATACCTCAAGTCTTTAAAGAAAAGCCTGTGTATCGCAGAAATTGAATTGAATTGATTTTCCAGAAACACAGTGCTTCATGAAATATTTTCCCACTCTAATAACAGAGATGATACAGCCATTGATAAATCATGGTCTATAATCTGACAATGTTTCTTCCTCAAGATTCTAACCATGAGATTGCCCTATACCCCCATCCTGTCCCCCCCAGTTCTCTTGGCAAGCATGACTGGAGCCAAAAATAAAAATAAAAATAAAAACAGAGGTGTATCTTTCCCATTTTGCCATCACCTGTCCCAGCCACACCCCTTTTTGTGACTTGCATGCGAGTCATCTCAAATCATATCCCTGGTCCCACTTTCTTTTCTGAACTCAAGACCCCACATTGGATGGAATAGAAGTTACCGAACATCAAAATTGTTGCTTGCTTTTGCCATTTTTCATTCAAAGGAGAAAATGACAGGATTTCAGCTCCACCCCAGGAAGGACAAGGCTGAATCTCGACCCCTGTGGCAGTCCTGGGCTAGAGCAGGCCAGGGCCTGGAACTCAGCATAGGGGAAGGTTTTGAGGAGTCTTGGAAAAGGTACGAGTAAGGGTGGAGCTAAGAGGACTGTGATATACAGAGCGAGGGGAACCGACTCCCAGAAGAGACTGCAGGAAAGATCCAGAAAACAGTGACACAAAGGGTCTTGAAGAACGACACGGCTAAACAATCTGGTAGGAAGGCAGAAAAACCAGGAAGCTGGAAGGAAAACAATTGATCTAATGTTAGAACTTCAAGACTTAGCCGGAAGTTTGCTAAATAAATGCCTTGTGTAAATAATTGCTGTTGATGTTCTCAATAAAAATAGGACTCTCTTCCACACTTGAGACCACGTAGAAGAAGAGAAATGCAGCAAAGACAAGGAGACAATCCGTCTCTCAAACAAATTCAGCAGAGGCAGAAATTCAGACTGAGAGGAGCAGAAAACAATTTGCATGCCTGACTCCATACCACCAGCCCTGCTATCAAGAATCGCAGAGACCGGGAGGGCAATGGCCTTGGTGTTGATTAGGGTCCCACGTAATTTCATTTGGATCCCACGACCGAGTTATCTCAGGTGCCTTTCGTGTCATACCAGTATGTTCAACTGCCCACTGAACATCTTCGTCAGATGTCTCACGGACACCCATCTTCTCGTCAGTCTCGGAACTGAACTCAGAACTCAGGACAACTCAGAACTCGTCCCCAAGTGTGTCTGTCTCCTATCTTGCTAAAAGGCACCAGCATCCGCTTAGGGGCTCATCTTGGCCTCCTGGCTAGCCTTCTACTCCTCACACCTTGTGAGCCATCGAGTTCTGTTGATTCTAACATTTTATGTCTCTACTTTCTGTACTCCTCTTCCTCTGAAGCCTAAGCCATTTTGACCGACCTCCAACCCCGCTCTCTACAGCCACTCTTGCCTTTGTCCAATCCCATTTTCTTCCCCAAGAAATACTACACCCACATATTTTATCTGTAGAATATATACATAGCCATATGACTCTGTGATCCTATCGCTGAACTGATGGGGCACTGGGATGTACTTCTTCATGGTGATCCTCCCTTCCTGGAGAAAGGAGGAAAACAAAACTTATTTACATGCTATCCTGATAATATTACCTTGTTCCTGTAATACACACTCTAGTGGCTATCTCTTAGTAAAAATCTCTTGTATTTTGGTTGGCAGAAAGTAATCTTTTACTTCAATCCATCCTTGAGAAACAGCATTTCTAGACATATAATAATTATTGGTGTGGAGCCTCTCCTTCCCTCCATCTGTCTCTCCCCACCAGCACTCAGAAGATATTATTACACTACACACACATGTTCCAATTACTTTAACCAAAAATATGCTTGGAATAATTCTGTCCAGTTGAAAAAAGACCATCTTCATTTTTATAGGAGAAGTAGCATCAATAATTAATATCCATGGCTTTCAGTAGAGGGCAATGACATCATATGTGGTGTATTTGACTCAAGACACAGCTTCTTAACTAGACTCACAGCAATCACAAGGGGGCAAAATTCAGGACACTTTAAAAATATCTTATTAAGAACATTGCCTATGTTTTAATTATAAGGGCCACAAATGATTATGAAAATGAAAATGAAATATTCATAGAAGTCAGGGAGCGTCCGGTCTTACCCGGAGGTTTCTACAATATCCTTGCTTAGCGGGAAACACCTCTAGTGATGGACAACAGGAGACATCATTCCCACACTCCCGAATGTCTTGTTTATATTTGTACCTTGCCTCAAATCAACGAAAAATAGAGACCCCTTATTTATAGGACATTATCTTGTGCCTTTCCTGACCCCACTGTTCTGTCCTCTGGATTTTCTTAGATGGCTGAAGTCTCTCAGATCTGGCAGCCTCAAGCCCTCCAGGAAACTCAAATATAATTTGAAGTCCTTTATATACTATTCAAAGTCCTATTTATAAATAGATTCCCTACCCTTGAGCGCCCAACCTAAGCTAGTAAGATACAGTCCCTTTTTCTCTGTTCCGCGTTAAAGGCTTGACTCACATGTGTCCTCCAACATCAGTCTGACCAGGTAAGATTTCTGAACACACCTGAGGTTTTTTTTTTTCCTCCCAGTACATATGGTTTTCCATATGTCTGATCTTAATTTCTTTGGGAGTAATTAACACATACATAAATTCAATCATATGTAAATTTATGCACATGACCTTCACATTTTCCATGTGACATTTCCAAATTCACAGATTTAAGAGTGTCTGCGAACACCATCATCTAAAAATCCCTTTCATTTCCTCAAGCTAAGGTAGAAGAATCAATACCAGAGATTGGAACCATTTGAAATGAAGAATCTCCTTTATTGAAATATCATTACTGTCTGTGGCACTGAAACAATGCTTAGGGGGACATCCTCTTACTGTGCTCTTCTTCCTTCATCTCATACCTCTTTCCTTGGTGACAGACTATTTCTCATTTCTTAAAAATCTCATGTCCACTTTCATACTTGGAATCCAATGTGCTCCATGGTTCAAGCAGACACATTTCCAAAATGTCAGGCCACTAGATGCCTAGAGGTTGTGTGTACCCCGGACAGACCCAGCAGACCATACAGCTTCACGCACACTCACAACAGCTCTGAGCCCATCTGCTTACCTACAAAATGGGTACACGTGCTGCTGCTCGGTCTCGAAAGACTTCCTTGAGCTGTGCTGTGGAGAATTATCTAACCATACAGACTCCTTTGCAACTTAAGAGCAGGGTTGTCTAGAGACCTAACATTTATTGAGGGTTTATGATGTGCCATGAACAAATGTTTTTGAGCATTATTTTTTCACACCAACTTTATTAGTTTGCTTCTATTTTCCCTCCATTTTGCTAGGAAAGGAAAGCTCAGAGAGGTTGGCCACTTTGCCTTGAGTTCCACAGCTAACAAAGGAAAGGCTGGGAGTGCAACCAAGGTTTGTCTGAGTCTACAGCTTCTGCTCTTGACCACTGGCCACATTTGTGACTTGGCGTTGTTGATCCAATGCTTGTTAGCTCTCTTTACTTCCCCAAATATATGTGCTGACCGACGGTCTTAGTCCAAGGTCCCCAGAAGCAGGCACAGACAGCGGGGCATGCATGGAAGTGAGCATGCAGGCAGTAATCCCTAGGGACATGGGGTGAGGAGAACAGCACAGGGAAGGCGAGGAAGCCCAGAGGGACAAGCCCCAGGCCAGTCTGCCTGGGTGCTCACAGCTAACTGTAGCCCGATCCCCACAGGGGACACTGGAGTGGGAGTTAATACCCACCAGCCAGTCACTGGTCAAGAGCTACATGTTTGTGTGAACGGCATGGTGGGGGGCGGCGGGGGGGCATAAATTCCCAGGTACCTGGAACCACAGGCCATTTGCCCAGCTTCCCTGGGGATGATACATGCTCCTCGCTCTTTGGTCACTCAGGTCTCCTAGGTCTTCAAGGGAACTGGCAGAGAGTGTGACTCGCTAAAGGGCATTTATGAACATCAGGCAATTTTACCCAATCTTGAATGCCATTAGTCACGTTTGGCATTGTTATTCTTCTCATGGCCGATCAGTGAGGCTAGTTTTGTTTTGTTTTGAATATTTATTTCTGTTTGGGAGAGCACGAGCAGGGGAGGAACAGAGAGAGGGGGACAGACAGAGGGTCTGGAGTGGGCTCGGTGCTCACAGGCTGACCGCAGCGAGCCCAACATGGGGCTCCAACTTACAAGTTGCGAGATCACGACCAGAGCTAAAGTCGGACGCTGAATTGGCTGAGCCACCCAGGTGCCCCTGTGACAGTAGTTTTAAACTGGGAAACAGCAAAACTGTAGCTGAGTGCTTTGGTCTGAAACCATATAACAATGGGAAGATAGGCCTGGAGCCTAGCTGGACTCTCTGGGAGAACAGAAGGGTGAAGGTCAAGAGTCCCTTGGCCAATAGCACCCCAAGCAGGGATATCTGACTCAGCTAAAGCACGAACTAGATAGAGCATATACTTTCTGGATTCTCTATCTGCGATGCCATAACCCTCACAAAAGAAGCACTGCTTTAACCTGACCCTGTTACTTTGGTTTTTCTATTTTTTTTTTTTTTTTTAATTAAGGCAAAGCAATTTGGCCTGTAGATGCACTGGCTGGACCATTCTAGAATCAGGGGAGCAAAAGTCTGTGTCTGTGGTTTTTGTAGTACTGATCCCTCTTCCTAATAGCAGTTTTAGGCCAAAGGAAAAAATCGGACAGTATAAGGACACTACATTAATTTCAGTGAATTTTCATTTTCACTATACTTTAGTGAAATCTTAATTTTCTTTCTCTAAGGTACTCGACTTGATGGATACAGAACCCATCCACTTAAGAGATTTCTATATTCTGCTTTGTTCTTTGAAATTAATTCTATAATATGCCCCCAAACCTCTCCAAAGATCTATTCCCTTTCCAGTGTGCACCAGCAGTGAATCCTGCCAAAGAAACATCTGGTCAAACCTGAAAATCTGATTTGCTACTGAAGTACTTACATATGGTATTCTGACGGAAAGTACCTTAAGAGCCGATGAGATGTTATAACCTACTCATCAGAGGTTTAGATCTGCTTGGTGGTCACATTAGTCTACGTTGCTGTGAAAAATCTAAACATTGCCAGGTGAAAACGTTAAGAAAAACAACTCTCAAACCTCATATGGGGAGGGCAGAGGACATGGGTAAATGCCCAATTACAATTCGCTCCACGGACAAACAGTTTCCAGTTGGTATCACAGTGTGTTCCTGAAAACTAAGCCACTAAAGCAAACCTCCCTCCCAGAATAATACCACAAGGGACCTTCAGCGCACCAAAAAAACAAACAAACACAAAAACAAAGAAAACAAAAAAACTCAAAACCAAAACCAAAATCAAAAAGCAAAAACAACAAGCTTTTGTGCCTTTTGTACCTCCTCGATTTAAAATTTTGAGAAGGATATAATCCATATATATATAAGACAATACAAAATAAGCCTAAGTAAGTATACTCTGCCCTATAAAAATTACACTCTTAACTAAGTCATACGAGACAAGCAGACTGATCACACAAGGGAAATAGCATTTGACGCTCATTAGACACAGAAATGCACGATGCAAACTTGACTCGTGCGGGGGTTTTTTGGTCCTAAAATGAACACGTCTGTTTTAACCACCATTAAATAACTCAGTGACACCCTTTTTTGTCTTCTGATGATTTAGGAAAGTTTTTGAGGGGAGGATTTGGAGGTCTTAAATCTCTATAAGAACTGTCCAAATGGTCTCTTTCAATGTTTCTATTTATTAAGCAGACCCTTTTCTCTTTCAACATTTTTTAAGAGGGAGAGTGCGAGCGGGGGAGAGGTGCAGAGGGAGAGGGAGGGAGAATCTTAAGCAGGCTCCATGCTCAGTGTGGAGCCCAACGTGGGGCTTGATACCAGGACCCTGGGACCATGACCTGAGCCGAAATCAAGAACTGGACATTCACCCAGCTGAGCCACTCAGGGGATCCATTCAAAGTGCATCCCACTTTCCTCGGGGGTTCGCCAAACAGAGAAAAGGGTCAATAAATGTGTGTTGGCACTTCTTGCCCCAGGAAGCATCATTAAATAGTAAACAAGTCGCTGTCCCCTTTCCTCTCCATGAGGCTGCTGCTCCAGGGCACCGATGTCCAGCAGGGGCCCCGGTAAACAGGAGCCCATCTTTCTTGGGTTATCCTTCTTCTAATTAACTGTCAGTCAATCCTGCCCACGCTGCTCCAGTCGAGCTCTGCTATGCTACTAAATACGACCGGAGAAGTTAACACCACATCTTCTCTATGGACCCTGTTGGACCTTTGTCTTTCACAAAACCCCAAATCCAGGTACCCATGCTTCCTTCTACTTTCTCCATATTTTCCTGGCCAAATTTAAATTTCCTGACAAAATTTACCACAAGGGACCCACATTACACCCCTCAAAACGTCTTTTACACCGTTCGTGTCAACTATGTTCAAGATCCTGAACAGAAGAAGAGATCCAAATACCTAGAGCAAATGCTAGGACAAAAAAAAGAGCACATGCAGTCATCATAATGAAATACATAATAATTCTAGAACATGCCGATATCTTACTTGCATAAAAACGCGATGACCACTATGATTCCAATGTGTTTGTTTTCCTAATATAAGTACATGACGAGGAAAGACAAAAAGACTAGAAGGAAAGACACTAAAGTCTCACCAGTGATTAGGACTGAGCAGTGGGATTATGGGTAATTTTCTCCCAGATTTTGGAAGGTGGCTAACATGTTACAGGACCCTTCAGCATGTCCCTCACGAACCAAGAAATCAGTTAGCAGGTTAGGCAACTGGACTGCCCAAGGACTGTCACAGCAGCTCTTGTGAGAAGTGCTCTGGCAAGAGCGTAGCTGATGGTCATCATCTCTTAGACGCGCAGTACAAAGAAAGCTGTTTCTTGCTTTTGTCTGCGGTAAGTGAAGCTTCAGACTGGAAAGCGATGCCTTTACAATTACGGAGTATCAGCAGTGGGAGTGAGCAGACTCAGAATTACCACCCCCGCCCAACTCCGCTTCTTAGATTCTCACCTCTTGAACACTTTTTGTGACTTACACAGAACAATGCATGGTATGAAAGATGTTTTTCGACGCCAGCGGGAAGGTAGAAAGGAAGAGTGTGAGTGACCACTTGGGGCCGTTGGAGAGCATCAAGAAGGACTCTCTTGACACTTCCCAATGCCTTGAACGCCAGGCTGCAATCCAAGCGAGCACAACGGTGTTCCTGTTGTGTTACGGCGAGCCGTGCGATCCTGTTCAAAGTACATAATCTCCCTGATGTCTCAGTTTCCTCTTCTATAACCTTACCCATGGGATACAACTTCTGTAAGTCTCAAAAAAGGACTAAGTGACAAGCAGGAATGCTATAAATGGCTTTTTTTTTTCTTACCGTTTACACATTTAACAGGCTCCTCTTTTAAAATGCAATATGCTGGGGCGCCTGGGTGGCTTAGTCGGTTAAGCGTCCGGCTTTCGCTTAGGTCATGATCTCACAGTTCGTGGGTTCGAGCCCCGCGTCGGGCTCTGTGCTGACTGCCAGCTCAGAGCCTGGAGCCTGTTCCAAATCTGTGACTCCCTCTCTCTCTGACCCTCCCCTGCTCACGCTGTCTCTCTCTCTCTCTCTCCTAGAAATAAATAAAACATTTTAAAAAAATAATAAAATGCAATATGTTGGGGGCGCCTGGGTGGCTCAGTCGGTTGAGCATCCGACTTTGGCTCAGGTCATGATCTCGCGGTTCGTGGATTTGAGCCCCACGTCGGGCTCTGTGCTGACAGCTAGCTCATAGCCTGGAGCTGTTTCAGATTCTGTATCACCCTCTGTCTCTGACCCTCCCCTGCTCACGCTGTCTCTCTCTCAGAAATAAATAAACATTAAAAAAACATTAATATTAAAAAATAAACATTAAAAATGTGTTTTAATAAGTAAATAAATAAAATGCAATATGTTGGTCTCAGCTCAGCCCAGGAGACTCTCATGTAATAGTGTGAACCACTTCAAACAGGAGATAAATCATACCCTTTCTCCATGAGGGTCATGGTTTTGCGGAGTGGGGAAAAGAGCAAGGATTTGGGAGCATAGGTATTCTGTAGGAGGACACTGGGTGTCCAGAAGGTAGCACGGAGTAGCTGGCAACTGGAAGCCATTAGAGAAGACGTTCTCACCCCGGGAGGGGTTTGTTCCTCTTCCCCAGGGAATGATGGACAAGGTCTGGAGGCACTTTTGGCTGTCGTAACTGGGAGAGGATGCTACTGACATCTAGTAGGTAGCAGCCAAGGTTGCTGCTAAACAGCCTACAGTGCACAGGAGAGCACCATGACAAAAAGTCATCCTGCCTTCCTTCAATGTCACTAGTGCTGAGGTTGACAGTCCCTGCTCTAGACAGAAGGAAGAGGGGAAAGAAAAAGCGAGGCAGGAAACATCAAATTTCACCTACTCTGCAAATCCCTTAACAGTCCCACTGGCACTAACTGCTGGTCCATTAGACCAAAAAATTTTCTCCTAGGCTTTTTAGTTGCCAACGCTTCTAAATCACAGACTTGGGGTGATAGAGCTCTGGCTTCTCAATTTTTCACCTCCTCCTTTTAAAATTATAGGAACCCCATCTGTTGGCAGATGTGACGGTACTCTATGGCCATCACGTTAATGGAAAGTGAGACCTTAATTTTAAGGTGTCCAGGAAAGATGATACTAAAATGTGCTAACAAAAAAAAAAAAAAAATGCTAAACTGACTCAGGAATCTCATGCAATATGCATCTCCTCTTGTCTGCACTATTTCTTATCGGTAGGAAGAAAAGGAACAGAAATTACCATAAGAATTATGCAAAGAAAAATATGGCTTTTTCCAATGAGCGTATGTGGTTTAACAGCATTATCAGAGAATGTGAAAAATATATCCTTAAAAAACAACCTCGTACCAGTCTCACTCCAATTTCAAGGACCTGAACACCAAAAAGCCCAAAAAAGGCTCATCTTGGAATTCACAGTGGCTCCGCTCTGTAGCCGGTCACCGTACCCTGGGCCACTGGTGAAGAAATGATGCCTAGAGGTGAATAATCCTACAAGTATTTTTCTACCACCTTAGCGTTCTGTCTGCTAAGAGGCACAGAAACATAACCTTTACATGTCGGAAGATGGTGGGAAATTGAAACTCTTCATTTCAGTCAGGTGAATGCAAAGTCAGCTTTTAGAAAAAGAAGGATGGGTCACGTCAATTTGATGCAATGTAAACAAGGACTTCTCTGACCTTTAATAGGGCAGCCATCAGACTGCAAAGCCTTCTTTTCAGTACCCCCGTGGGGGCCGGGGTTCAGTAATTTCAAGGAAATGAATCACAAGCAGCAACAACGAGCTGTCAAAACATCTGTTTGCAAAGCCCAAGGGGAAAGGCACAATATTGGCATCTCTGGCTGGATCAGAAGGTACAGGAACTGTACTTCCGTCCAGGCAGCTCTGTGGCAACCCATCCATGGTGACTGTGTTTGGACATCCTCTGTGGGATGGAGCCAAGAAGCCAGGGAAAGGAAAGATCAATGTGTGAGCAAAGAGTCAAGTTTAGAAGGAGACTGAGTAGGTCATGCCCGTTATTACTGCTCCGGGTGAAGACAGTAAATATGTGGCGGTTAACAAAGGATCTATGGGCACTTCTCAACCCTTGAGTTCTCTTCCCCTCAACAAGAAATTTATGGGCTCATGAGTCTCCGGGCAGGCCACAAACGCAGTTCCTTAGTGAGGGAAGAATCCCAACCCACGACTTCCCTGCTTTACCATCTCAGGGCAGGAGTACATGAAAAGTCAGGCAGGCTCAGACATAAGGGTGGTTCAGCCAGGAGCTACCTCCCAACACACAACAGCACCTCTACCCCTATTCTGTGCGGGCTTAGCTCAACATTTGCCGGTCTGGCCAAGAACATGAACGGCATCTCCATAACCACACATCTACATGTGTAAACGTTCCAAACCAAGGGGATAATCTGCTCAATCAAATATGTGCTTTATCCTCCTAATTTGACAACTGTATTTTTACCACAACACGCAGGACAGTTTCAAATTTAAAACTTTCAGACACCCCAGAGCCCCCACCCCACGATGTGGCATCGAGAAGATAGCATTGGGGAGACCACAGCCCACCCTTCTTCCCCACTCATGCTCAGGTCCATGCTTGAGCCCACGCACCCCACCTCTGTCTCCGTTCTCTTCATTTGATCATTCTTCGGTGGGGCCCTACCCCTAGGAGCCTGTAAGAAGGCTCGGGACTGTGAGGGCAAGAAAATTCCAAGGCCCCCGATATCCAAAATGGAGTCTAAAACAGAAGCTCGTACACTTTTCCTGTAAAGAGCCTATTTTTGTGTGTGTGTGTGTGTGTGTGTGTGTGAATTTAGAATGGTTATTCTTTTTTTTGTTTGTTTTTCATTTTTTTATTTATAAATAGTTTATTGTCAAGTTGGTTTCCATATAACACCCAGTGCTCATCCCCACAAGTGCCCTATTTTTTGAGTCAGTATCTTAGGCTTTCCAGGCTTTTCTATCTCTGCCACAGCTACTCAACTCTGCCAGTGTGGTGCGGAAGCAGGCATAGAAGATATATAACTGAATGACTATGGCTGGGTTCCCCCCAAAAAACTTTTATGTACAGACATACATAATGTGGGCCAGAGGCCACTGCTTGCTGGTGCCTGGTCTGGAAGGCAGGAGAGCATGTGCGGAGGACACATGCCCTTGGAGCTGCAAATTCCCTGAAGCGTGGTAAGGAGCACCTAGAGGAGAACCAAAGTGGGCCTTCTAGAACTGTCCACTACTGGAGCCACCAGCCACCCGCGGCAACTAGGAGCTTAAAATGTGGCTGGCCCAAACCGAGATGTGCTTTCTGTGCAAAACACAAGATTTCAAAGCCTCAGTACAAAGTGTTGATTGGCTAATGAAATATTTGGGATACACCAGACAAAATAAAATGCTATTAAAATTAATTGCCCATCTTCTTTTTTAATTTTGTTAATGTTTATTTATTTTTGAGAGAGAGAGAGAGAGAGAGAGCGCAGGAGCAGGGGAGGGACAGAGAGAGGAGACACAGAATCTGAAGCAGGCTCTTCGGGCACTGTCAGAGCAGAGCCCGACGTGGGGCTTGAACCCATGAAATGCAGTGCAAGATCATGACCTGAGCTGAAGTCGGCCGCTTAGCCAACTGAGCCATGCAGGCGCCCCTTCTTTTTGCCTTTCAATATGGCTACAAGGAAATTTCCGCTTACATATGTGGCTCACGCTTGTGGATGGCGACAGGTATCTACTGGACTCTGCTGCTCTCGGGTGGGGATCCTGCTCTCGCGCCAGGCTAAAGTCCATGCCACTGCCACGTCCAGAGAGAGAAGGCACAGCTAGACTGGATTTCAGCCCCACACTTATTTCCCCCATTCTGCCCTCCTGACAACAAAACGTGTTAACAATCGATACAAGGGCATTCGGACTGAACGCGTCTCCCATGTATCAGAACTTGGACACCGGTGAACTTCACTGTCCACAGTCAAATCTTTCCTTAACGGGCAAAATGAAGATTTCTTCCACTGCCTAAACAGAAGGGAGACCTCAGGTGGAAAAAAGAAACCTTCTCGCATCCACTAAATGGCGGTATGAGGACTTACCTGAAGGGGCTTGGCCTCCACCCACAAGATGCCACTGTGATCACATCCCTCGCATACCTGACATGACACCTGAACTGTCCCCAGGGACACAACGATCCCCCAGCTGAGAACCAACGACGTGGATGCTCTATTCTGCTTTGTCTCAGCCACCAGAGGCCTCAGAAGCCCTCGTGAAAGTAGCCTTGAGACAGAAAAGGGAGGCCAGTAGCTCTGATGTCAGAAGATTCCCAGGAACCACCCCCAAAACTAAGTATCCTCTTGGGTTTTATTATGAACGTTCCCCCATTAGGAATATAAAAACTCTGATTGCTGTATTCACATTGGCTCTTTCTTCTGTCTTAAAAGGAAAATCTGGTTGACCACAGTCTCTGAATTTATAGGTGCTTCTACTCTCACGTGAAATTTATACTCCAATGAAACATTACCCTTTGGGAAGGTGCCCATTTGACAATAATTCACAAACATCAGCAGGTGCAATCAGACCAAAAAGAAAGACGACAGGATCCAGAAAAATAAAACATTGCTTTGATCGATATTTCAAACACCTATTGCATGACTAGTTCAGTAAATATACAAATGAGCCTGGCAAACCCAACTCAATTATTGGACACCCCTGCTGTTTTTATCACCTTGCTCATCTTGGTCTAAAAAAAGAAAAAAATCCCAAAACAAAAGCCAAACAACCTGTCTTTCATTTTGTGACTATGTGCATTCAGGAAATAAAGTGTGATGAGCTGAACTGAATGACAGCGTGGAGAAGGGAAATAAAAGAGCTCGTGCATTTATAAACACCTAACATCATGCGAGGTCAGAGTTGAGGCCAGGGTTCAAGAATGAGTCTACCAAGGGGCGCCTGGGTGGCTTAGTCAGTTAAGCGTCCGACTTTCGCTTAGGTCATGATCTCGTGGTTCATGGGTTCGAGCCCCGCGTCGGGCTCTGTACTGACAGCCAGCTCAGAGCCTGGAGCCTGTTTCAGAGTCTGTGACTCCCTCTCTCTCTGACCCTCCCCTGGTCATGCTGTCTCTCTCTCTCTCTCCTAAAAATGAATAAAACATTAAAAAAAAAAAAAAAAAAGAATGAGTCTACCAAAATACACCTCTCATTTAAAATGGCGGACATCGGTGGTTGTCCAGTAGTATCTGTGTTCTCTCCTCCGCGGCACTTTGCTAGACCTCATTTACCAGCCTACCTTGCAGGGACTGGGGACACATTTGTGTCGTGGCCAGTGGGATAGGCAGTGCCATGTGCTACCATTGTCTTGAAACCCCTAGACAGATCCACCGAGCTCACTCCCTCTTCTCTCTCCAGTGCGGTACAAAGAGACCTGAGAAATGAAGCCCTGATGTTGCCAAGCTTTGTCCAAAAAGGGCAGATAGAAAATATTTAGGCTTTGCAAGCCATAAACACATAACTGGCCACGATACCGTGAAAGCAGGCACAGACGAATGAGCGTGGCCATGTCCTGGTCAAACCACAAATGATGGACACAAATTCGAGCGGCCTACAATTTTCACGTGTCACAAGTTATTATTCTTTTGTTATTTTGAAACCACTTGAACGTCAGAAAAAAAGGTAAACAATTGTGCTCAGCCTGGGGGCCACAGCTGGCTCTGGACGGACTACAGGATCAGGCGGGGGTCTGTGTAAGCCTGTGTGGATACTCTTCTCCACCAGCCCCACAGCACGACAATCGGACGAGGCCGTGAGTAAGAAACAGGTTTTGTTGCGAGGCCTCCGAGATGGGACTGCCGTGGGCGTACAGAAGGAATTGCGGAGCCATGACCATCATGAAAACAACAGCTTCGGGAAGGAATAAGGGCTTTCCTTGAAGAAACACTCACGTTCCCATTTAGGTCCTTGTGACAGACTTCAGCATGCAGATTAGAACTTCTAAAGTTAAAGCCAATTTACAACTTTTAAGCAGGCAGTTGCTTTTTTATTGGTCTCCGGCTTCTTCCCCTCACCCTTTAAAAACATTTTTTAATGTTTATTTATTTTTGAGAGAGAGAGAAAGACAGAATGTGAGTGGCGGAGGGGCAGAGAGAGAGGGAGACACAGAATCCAAAGCAGGGTCCAGGCTCCGAGCTGTCAACACCGAGCCCGATTCGGGGCTCGAACTCACAAACTGTGAGACCATGACCTGAGCCAAAGTCGGACGCTTAAGTGACTGAGCCAGCCAGGCGCCCCAAACCCTCACCCTTTTAAACATGCATCAAGCATAATCTGATGGGATAACTCCCCAAGTGTCTTTCAGACAAATCCTGCCAGTGACCAACCTCGAAAGGAGGGCTACCTGAGAACAGAAGGGGTTCCCGTCTAAAACAAAGACGGCCCAATTTCATTCTTGGCAATGGTAGCAATTCTGACTTAATGAGATGAACTGATAGTACATAATTCACATACACGATACACCAGTTAGTCTTTTTTTTCTCCTAGAGAGAACCACAAAACAGTCCGTTTCATGCAATTTGGAAAATATTGTTCCTAAAAGCATTATTATTCACCATCCAAAAAATACTTAAGAACAGACACTATAGGGGCGCCTGGGTGGCTTAGTCGGTTAAGCGTCCGACTTTCGCTTGGGTCATGATCTCGCGGTTCGTGGGTTCGAGCCCCGCGTCGGGCTCTGTGCTGACTGCCAGCTCAGAGCCTGGAGCCTGTTTCAGTCTGTGACTCCCTCTCTCTCTGACCCTCCCCTGCTCGCGCTGTCTCTCTCTCTCTCTCTGTCCAAGACATAAATAAAAATATTTAAAAAAAAAAAAAAAAAGAACAGATACTATAATTAAACCCTCTAACATTCCTTATTTTACAGATTTTAGACTGGCACAGCTAATGTTAAAAAGAATATTTAAGGATGGTAGAAGTGTATAGAAAAGATTAATAACGCAATTTATAGTCTGTTAGAAGACTACAGACTACATTATCTGAGACTGTATACATAGTTTTCGTTTTTTTAAAAAATCTTTTTTAATGTTTATTTTTGAGAGAGAAAGAGACAGACAGAGCACGAGTGGGCGAGGGGCAGAGAGAGAGAGAGGGAGACACAGAATCCAAAGCAGGCTCCAGGCCCTGAGCTGTCAGCACAGAGCCCGACGCAGGGCTCAAACCCACGAACAGCAGGACCGTGACCTGAGCCATGAGACGCTTAACTGACTGAGTCACCCAGGTGTCCCTACACATAGTTTTCTTAAGAGGAATTCCTGTTTGAAAATTTGAGTAACTTTTTATTATACTGAATTTTTTAATGTTTATTTTTGAGAGAGAGAGAGAGAGAGAGACAGGGAGAAGGGCAGCGAGAGAGGGAGACAGAGGATTCAAAGTGGGCTCTGTGATGGCAGTGCAGGTCTCACAAACTGTGAGATCATAACCTAAGCTGAAATCAAGAGTTGAATGCTTAACCCACTGAACCAGCCAGGCACCCCTACAATGAATTTTTAAATAGGTAAACTTTTTTATATTTGAGAAGTAAAGAGCTATAAAACTAACTTTAGGATGATAGAGTATAAATATATCATGATTAAATAACAATCACACTTAAATTATATCCTCTGACAGATAATAAGGACACTTAACCTTTTTTAGAAACATTTTTATCCCATTTATAGTATTATAGTAGACTACAGATCATTTTTTGTTGATGTTGTTTTAAAATTTTTTAATTTTTTTATTTATTTTTGAGAGAGAGATAGGGGCAGCGTGAGCAGGGGAGGGTCAGAGAGAGAGGGAGATACAGAATTGGAAGACAGGCTCCAGGCTCTGAGCTAGCTGTCAGCACAGAGCCCGATGGAGGTCTCGAACCCACAAACCATGAGATCACGACCTGAGCCGAAGTCAGACGCTTAGCCGACTGAGCCACCTGCGTGCCCCAGATCATTTTTTTTTTTTTTAACAGATCACTTTTTAAAAGGCCTAACCTTGTATTGCTAGAGTTGCCAGGCCTTTCTTTTTTAACAGGTGGATGGTGAGTATTTTTAGCTTTGTGGACCACTGTACCTCTGTAGCAACGATTCAACTCTGCCGTTGCTATGTGAGTGGCTGGGGCTGTGATCCAGTCAAATATGATTTACAAACACAGGTCCCTACCCTTCCCAGTTTGTCAACTCCCGTTGTACTGATTCCCAGGGGGAACCTAGAAGAGTATATTAAAATATTAGTGGCCTTGGGTGGGGGGATGGGCTACATGGGTGATGGGCACGAAGGAGGACACTTGTCGTGTTGAGCATTGGGTGTTTGCCGTATGTAAGTGAGGAGCCCTAAATTCTCCTCCTGAAACCAGTATTGCACTGGATGTTAACTACCTTGAATTTACATAAAAGCTTGGAAGAAAAAAAAAAGTAGTTGCCTCACCTCTTAAATCATCAGTATTTAGGAAGAAAATTCTAAGGACTATCAATATTTGGAAATACATAATGATATACCTTAATCCTCTCTTCAGTATCTGGAAATTGGGTCAAGTCATGACTCCTCTGCAAAAATAGACTTTCAAAAAGATTTTGCAAACATATGAGAATGTTTCTTCCGTCGTGATTTTAAGAGTGAACAATGTCTTGATTCAACTATCAATTTACAGAAAACACAAAGAACAAAGAAACCTGTTAAGCATTGCCATGGAACTGAATCAGCAAAATCCAGAAGGAGTAGAAATTCTACAGGATAAATGACCCAGTTTTTTAAAAACCAAACCAAACCAAACCAAACCAAACCAAACCAAACCAAACCAAACCATAAAACATTGTAAGAAAAAAGGAGGGAGATGAGGGAATCTATAGAAATTAAAAGAAACATGGGGCGCATGGGTGGCTCAGTCGGTTAAGCGTCCGACTTTGGCTCAGATCGCGATCTCACGGTTCATGGGTTCAAGCCCCCCATCGGGCTCTGTGCTGACAGCTAGCTCAGAGCCTGGAGCCTGTCTTCTGATTCTGTATCTCCCTCTGTCTCTGACCCTCCCCTGCTTGTGTCTCTCTCTCTTTGACTCTCAAAAAGAAAAAAAAGAAACTTAAGAGGCACATCAATCACCTGTAATGTGTAGACTTTATTTGGATTCTAATTCAAATAAACCAATTGCAAAAAAAAAAAAAATACCTGAAACAATTAAAAATTTGAACACTAAATGCATAACTGATATTAAACAGTTGTGAATGTTTAGGTCCGATTAAAACAGGGGCGCCTGGGTGGCTAGTCGGTTAAGCGTCCAACTTTTGCTTAGGTCATGGTCTCGCGGGTCGTGGGTTCGAGCCTCGCATCGGGCTCTGTGCTGACTGCCAGCTCAGAGCCTGGAGCCTGTTTCAGAGTCTGTGATTCCCTCTCTCTCTGACCTTCCCCTGCTCAAGCTGTCTCTCTCTCTCTCTCTCTCCTAGAAATAAATAAAACATTAAAAAAAAATTTTTTTTAATAAAAATAAAAGGATTGTGGAGGTGCCTGACCAGCTCAGTGAGTAGAACGTGTGACTCTTAATCTCAGGGTCTTAACCTCAGGGTGGTGAGTTCAAGCCCCATGTTGGGCATGGTGCCTACTTAAAAAGACACAAACAAACAAAAACCAAGAGGATTGTTGAGAATTAGATCAGGGTAAATGAAAACCTTTGGAGCAAATATCAAAGAGAAAGCGGTAGTAGAAAACATTTTAATGGAATATTTCCAAAAATCCTCAAGGTCAGTATCTAAATATAGTCTCTCTTTTGGAATGTATCAAGTATGAAACTCACATAATACAAAAGTAAACACAGTATGTTGGCACCAAGAATTGAAATACGATGTAACTGGCAATGTTTTAATAAACCTTCCTCCCCGTGAATACGGAAAAGACTTGTTCAAATGCTAAGAGCATGCCGAAAACACAGCCAACTGATCACCAAAAATATGGTCTGAAATGCTCCTTTTCTGACATCTCACTTATGATCAGGACGAATGGAGCAGGTCTGAACAGACCAAATCATCCATTTTCTGACACCGCTGCAAAACAAACAGGAAAACCAGAAAACATATGCTATGAAACTTGGATACATTGGAAATGATGCAAAAATATAGTGCTTAGATATAAAGACAAACTTCTAAGCATAATTTTTATTCTATTATTATCAGAAAGAAAACTATGCATAAGACATGTCCACATTCACATTATTTTTAGGAAATGCAAGTAAACCCTTCTTGTTTTCTGTAGATTGAGCTGAGCCTCGGCACGACTCACACTCGGGGCGAGGTAATTCTGTTGCGGGGCTGCTCTGTGTATTTTAGGAGGAGAAGTAGCATCCCTGGCCTTAACTTTCTGGATGCCAGGAGCAACACCCTTGTGACGCTTGTGACAACCCAAAATGTCTCCAGGAATGGCATGTGTACCCTGGGGGCAAAGTCATCACCAGCTGAAAACAACTGGTATAGATCAGTTCAAGTTGTAATATCCAGGAAATAAAGACCCATCAACCTAGGGCCTGCAGGCTAACAGAAGCAGAGGGTATTTCCTAAGCCATGGCCATTTCATTTTTTAAAAAATATTTGCTCAGGATTCAAGACGTTTGTTTTTTCTTTTTAATTTTATTTTAGAAACAGAGAGTGAGGGAAAGGGGCAAAGGGAGAGAGAGAAAGAATCCTTGGGATCATGACCTGAGTCCCAGGCTCAGCCGATTGAGCCACCCAGGCTTCCCTAAGATTTTGCTTTTAAGTAATCTCTACACTCAACATGGGGCTCGAACCTACAATCCCAAGATCAAGAGGCACACGCTCCATTGACTAAGCCGACCAGGCCCCCCAGGATTTGGGATTTAAATTTAAAGCATTTTTCTGGGACACCTGGGTGGTTTGGTCGGTTAAGTGCTGAACTCTTGGCTTCAGTTCAGGTCATGATCTAATGGGTTTTGAGGCTGAGCCCTGCATCAGGCTCTGCGCTGTCAGTGTGGAGCCTACTTGGGATTCTCTCTCTCTCTCTCTCTCTCTCTCTCAAAATAAATGAACTTAAAAAAAAGCTTTTAAATAAATAAGTATACAGCACTTTCCCAATGAAATTATTTCAATATATAAATTGTATATAACATATATAAATTGTATATAAATATATAAAATAACAGTTCTAATGAAGTTATTTCCAATGAAATAACTTTTTCAATGAAATTTTGTCATTGTAATCTTTTATAGAAAAATATAGAAGATATATCCCTGAAGGAGGTGGGTTTGTTTTTTTGGTGCTTTTTCCAAATGCAGAAATTACTTTTGAATGGTTTCTCCTCTTTCATTTCTACTTGCTTCTGATTTCCTTTTTTGAACTTAGTTTTCTTAACTTCACTGTATCATTTTTGTAATAGGATTATAAAAATATATATACATCTGAGTTGTGGATACAAGGCTCCATGTTATATCATTCTTTGGACTTTAATCACCTCTAAAAAATATCTTTACCGAGTTATTTAAATAAAATAATTTTTTCAAAATATGTACACAGCTAGAGGTGCCTGGGTGGCTCAGTTGGTTAAGCATCCGACTCTGGCTCAGGTCATGATCTCACAGTGCATGGGTTTGAGCTGATAGCTCAGAGCCTGGAGCCTGCTTTAGATTCTGTTTCGCTCTCTCTCAGTCCCTCCCCCACTTGCACTGTCTCTCTCTCTCTCAAAATTAAATAAACATTAAAAAAAATTTTTTTAAATATGTACATATCTACTCTTAATACCATAGTTTTTCTTCTCGCATCTCTATTCTGATAAAAGGCCAGGGTCCTCCTATGATTCTACTCTGACTTTCAAATATATGTGCTAAGTAAGAGCTCTAGATAAAACACATCAAATTACTGAATACTGGATATAAAATACTACACTGAAATCTAAACACTGCCCTTTAATTTATACTTACTTTCATAATTACTGATGGTTTAATCTTCTCAAGCAGCTTAATAGCACTAATTACCTTATTAGTTATACATGCCGAAAACCTAATTTTCCTCTGTTTTTCTGGTATCAAGAAAGCATGAATCTTAATATATAAAAAAATGTTTTAGAAAGTGACAGAGTCAGAATCTGTTTTGAAGCACAGAGTGAGAAGTTTCTCTGGGCTGTGTGGGAAGGAGTTTAACTCCGAAAGGAGCAGCCACTGACCTGTATCTGCGGAGAAGGCCACACAGAAAATGAAAATCCAGGGATCCAATCAGATGCAGGGAATATGGATACAGAATAATGTATAAGAAAGGACTAGAAGATTGGTGGGTTTTGATACTCTATGAAAGATGGAATGCAGGGGATTATCTTCATTTGGATTTGGATTTGCTGTTAATGTTGTATAGCTTTTGATTAGTGTACTTATCTTTATGATGACAGCTACAGGCAGATTTCATTTTAAAATCAATCTCGTATTTAGCATCCACTAACAGTTCACATAAAGAAAATGATTTTTGCTAAACTGAAAAAAGGTTTTTCAATTTTTTTTTAATGTTTACTTATGGGAGGGGGGGCAGAGAGAGAGGGAGACACAGAATCTGAAGCAGGCTCCAGGCTGTCAGCACAGAGCCTGACGTGGGCCTCGAACTCACGAACCGTGAGATCATGCCCCCAAAAAGTTTTTTAAATAAAAAAAGAAATTTTTAGTTACCCAATGGTCAACCAAAAAATCAGATTACCTAAAATCTTGAGTAACCCTGGCCTCTACTTTGGTATGATCATACTGAGCTTAGAAGGCCTCTCTTCCAACAGGAAAGACATGGGGAAAGTCAAGTGCTATTAACTACAATTAAATTTAATTTGTTAAAGGAGAGAACAATTCATCTTCTCCAAGTCACAACATACCGTTTTTGTATGGATTTTTTACACATGGATGTATTTTTACATGTGTGTGCATTTTGTATGCTTATTTTTATACTTTGTACATCAAGTTAGAATATATTTCATCCTCAAGGCCATTACCATGCATATCTTCCCCCAAAGGGACGTGTGTAGCACCACGTACACCAGGGCTCTCGACGGTTACTGTTTGATGAGCTTGCTACATCCCGCACTCTGATTCTTGCACCACCCTCTTCCCAGCTTCTGGTGCAGGTGAGGACAGTGTTTGGGGGTAGGAAGGCAATATAGGGATGTTAAAAGAACCCATTCAAGCTCATCCTGTGTGTTATTCAGCCCAGTGTTTAGCACAGAGCACACCAACGAAGAATGAATGAATTAATCACAAATAAGCAAATAATCAAAATCAGATAACACCAGCACAAGCTAACCTGTAAACAGCAATTCCAACAAGAAGAGAGATGGGGGCGCCCGCGGGGCTCAGTCGGTTGAGCGTCCGACTCTTGATTTTGGTTCAGGGCACGGTCTCACAGTTTGTGAGTTCGAAACCCCATGAAGCTCCACACTGACAGCACGGAGCCTGCTTGGGATCTTCTCTCTCTCCCTCTGTCTGCCCCTCCACATTCATTCTCTCTCAAAATAATAAGAAGAAGAAAAGAATAGTGATGAATTCCCAGGAGTGTGACTAATACTAAACGTAGAGGCCGGTTTTAGCCCTGGTTTCTCTCTCCTCCCCAAAGTGTCCAATATCAGCAAGTTGTTAGCATGGTGGTTGGTTTTTCCTTCCCCGCTTCGTAACTGCTACTCCCTTGCTTCGTCTGGTTTTCTAACACCCAATCCCACTGCTCCTGGAAGTGGTACGTATATAAAATTGCATTTTAAATCAAAGTGAATGTACTTTAATTTTGTTTTGGATATTTCTTAACACCCCTGGAGATGGCTGGCAACGTTCCAGAAGGCTGCGAATGAGAGCTGCCAAGCAGTGCAGCAGGGGAGGAAACCGAGGGACGTGGCGGAGGGCAGTCATCGCTGGCTGGTATTTGTGCCCCTCTCGGCTCAAGCCGGAGCAAATGCCCAGCCGCCTGCAGCTTGGCGGCTTGTAACACTGGGGCATTTCTCACCTTCACAAGTGACCTTGGCTCATTTTGCAATTAATCTTTAGGTCAGGGGTTCTAATGCAAGTTTTATGCCGTATACAGCGATCTGTCTTTAGCAGGGTGCTCACACTCTATCACTTTACACACACACACCCCCTCCCGTTCAGTCCTAATGTTCAAAGTAGCCCTCTGCCTGCGGTGGCTGGCCACACAGCTTACCGGTCCATTCTTGCTCACACTGATCCTTTTGCTGAACCCCATGGGGCCATATGTAAACTTAAGTAAGGGAAGCACGTAAGTGCAGGGGCCAGCGAAGAAATAAATTAGCCGAATATTTCCTTTCCCAGTGGACTATACAGAAGGAAAAAACCAGAAGACAGCCCCTTGGAAGAGGCACTGTAATTAACCAAATATGTGAATAGTTGCTACGTGCAAGGACGGTGTAAGCCACGTGGCAATGCAAAGTTAATACAGCACAAGTCCTGCCTTCAAGAAGTTTCCCTGCCTTATGGAGTGGGTCCACGTTGTCTGCCTCCATTTCCAAATCTACTCCTGATCCTGGTCCCACTCCACCCCGTGCCAGCCATGGACTGCTTTCCATGGAAACTTCAGTAAAACCACACTGTTTACAGGTGCAAGCCAATTGCACACACTTGAACCTAGACCTCCCATTCGGTAACTTCACTGTTCACTCCCACTCATCGCAGTGACCTCGGTGTCTCGGAGTCCTACACTACAGGAGGCACAATTCATTGGGGGTTTTTTGTTTGCTTGTTTGTTTTTAATTTTTTTATGTTATTATTTACTTCTGAGAGAGAGATAGAGACAGCGTGAGCAGGGGAGGGTCAGAGAGAGAGGGAGATACAGAATCTGAAACAGGGTCCAGGCTCTGAGCTAGCTGTCAGCACAGAGCCTGACGCGGGGCTCAAACCCATGAACAGTGAGATCATGACCTGAGCCGAAGTCTGACGCTCAACCGACTGAGCCACCCAGGCGCCCCATAATTCATTGTTTTTGGGAAAATGAAAGAAAATAATCTCATGGTGGGGCATGATTAGGGCTACGGTTATAAAAATAATGACCAAATGAAAGGGTTTCCAGGAGCCTCCAACATAGCTCTCCAAATATGTAGGGCTGTCAGATAAAATACAGAACACCGAGGGGCACCCAGATGGCTCAGACAGTTAAGTGACTTTGGCTCTGGTCACGATTTCATGATTCATGGGTTCGAGCCCCACGTTGGGCTCTGTGCTGATACCTCGGAGCCTGCTTCAGATTCTATGTCTCTCTCTCTCTCTCTCTGCCCCTGCCTGCTTGTGCATGCACACACTCTCTCTCTCTCTCTCTCAAAACTAAACATTTTAAAAGAGAGAAAATATATAGAACACCAGGTTAAATTTGAATGTCAGATAAACAATGAATATATTTTAGTATAAGTATATCCCCAATACTCCACAAGACATATTCCTGCTTTAAAAAAAAGTCACTGTTTATCTGACATTCAAATTTAACTGAGCATCTTTTCTATTTTTGTTAAACCTGACCTTACAAATAGACCATTTTGAGACTCATTTGGGTTAACATATCTCACTTTTTAATGTTTTGTTTTTATTATTTATTTTGAGAGAGAGATAAAGAAAGAACCAGCAGGGAAGGGGCAGAGAGGGGGAGGGAGAATCCCAAGCTGTCAGCACAGAGACTGATGCGGGGCTCAATCACACGACCCCAGGATCATGACCTGAGCTGAAAGTGTAGGACCCTCAACTAACTGAGCCACCTAAGCAACCCAAGATGTATCGCTTTTAAGTTAAATAGTCCCTAAGAGGGTCACACCCTCGCATCACTTTTTGTAAACAGTATTCACCACACATAAATGGCCTCAGAAAACTGGATTTGTGAACAGGTACAAGAGCATAGAGCAGGAGAATTTAGAACTTGAGCATTTATATCTTCAGTACTGAGTAAGACTACATAGAATTTAGGATTATAAAACACATTCAGAAAGTAAAAATGGACCACCAAATGTAAAGACATAGGAGAGACTGGGGAAACAATAGAGAATTTTCCTGGTAGTGGCTGGGGTTCTGTTCATTATTATTTCTGGGTTTACACAGACTCCTTGCAACATGAGAAACTGCATTCTTCCTTCTGCAGGGAACCTGGACTTAACCTCACACAGTATTTGAGTGGCCTGTACACTTGCTTATACTTCCTACTATATATACCATTAGCTCCCTAAAGGCAAGGAAATCTTTTGCCTCCGGTGTCCCAGAGCCCAGTACATCCTTGATTATACGGTGACTGAGCATAAATATTTAGTCCCTCTTGTGGTTGACTGAGTTGCTATGTCTGGATTTAATTCAAAGGCTGCCCAACTCTGACGTTGTTCCCTCCCTGCCCCAATCCCACCCAACAGTGGTGTTAGCCAATCGAATCTCCCTAGGCAAGACCATTATGTTCCCTTGGGTACCGAATAATGCAACAGAAAGAAGGAGAGAGGAAAAAAATGCCCAACATGGCAGATCTACTCCCATGGGAGATCTTCACTGAGTGATCCTCTGATCATTCTCTCTCCTTTGACTCAGGCCAGGTCCTTATGGGTGACCATCTCCGTTTGCTTGGGCCAGCTCCTGTGTACATCTGTTGCCCAGGGTAACTATTAACAGTCCTCCTTACACTCCAGAAGTGCCCTGGATTGATTGGATGCTCCTCCCACTCACATAACAGTCAAGGACTCACGTGAAGTAGGAAGGTAGCATAGAAATAGCCAGTAGAGCACACAAATATTTATCCTCAATCATGGCCACGACAAAGACATTCACACCGGTTCATCCGCGCTCCACTCAGCAACTAGAAACCGGAATAACAGACTCCTAAGGCAGGAAGTACTGGGCTTTTTAATCTCATCTGTTACCTCTCAGTGCTGGTGGAAAAGCCTTAGCTGCCCAGGAGAATCACGGACGCTCCCGGAGGTTTCGAAGCGCACAGAAGCACATTACTCTTCCTCCCCTAGGGGGTTCTTATCTAGCAAATCTGGGCAGAGCCCAGAAATGTATCTATTTTTTAAAGTTCACCCAAATGAGTCTTCCGAAAGAAGACGCTCATAAATATTAAGTGAGTTTCGACGGTGGCCCCAGGATTGAAACAGAAACCTCCCTATCTCCCTGCCTTGAATGCGCGATAAAACAGAAAAGGGAAAGATGTTACCAGGGGGAAAAACTTACCCGCGTCGCAGTTTTAGCCACTGTGAAATTTATCACAACATCCAATGCTGATTATGTAATAACTCCTTCCAGAATACCTCCCACCAATTCCATCAGCTTTGCCTCATCTCCCTTCCTGTTTAAGAGAGAACTACAAAAGGAGCAGCTGTCATGCATAAAATCTGATAGATGATTTATGCAAACACGAGATAAAAAACTAATTTATCTTTCACTAAACATAATGAAAAACACCCAATAAATCCACCAATTGACACAGCTTTCTAAACATGAAAACCCAGGCTACTCTCCAAGTCTTAACTACATTCTGAAAACTTTACCTGGCAACAAAGACAAAGAGCAAGATGGTCTTATCCAGTGGTGACCAACCTTGGGTCCCACACCATCAAGGAATCCAAATGACTGTGAGCAAGGTTTAATATTCCATAAACCAGATGTAAAAACTGGGCATCTACCCCCGTAAGGCTGCTCAGGCTCTTTCGCCAGACTCCTATCACCTCAGTATGGTACCCGTGGCTTATCAAAAGCTCCGATTAGCCTCTTGTGTCAGTATCAGAAATTCTAGATCGCGTCCGGTGGACTAGAGCTTCTCACCGGTGATAATTACAATGCAGTGCCAGGACTGAAAGATTTGATGTTTGTAAGTGACCTTAGATACAAGCAACGAGTGAAAAATAACAGGTATCATGGAAAAGGTCTTAAGTAATCTGCAAGTTTCTTGTATTATTTATTACTACTTCAACTGTGACAGTGACCTCACGTTACGGTAAAGCAGTTTCTGCAATGTGCTCTCCCGACATTCGCTCCATGCGATTTCTGTGAACGTTATGCAAACAGAGGATTTTGTGATCAGGCGAATTTAGCAAAAGTCGGTTTAAACAAAGTTCGTGAGCATCCTTAACGGCAGGATAACTAAGAGTCTTTAATACGCTGTTGTGAAGTATAAATCCCCAAGAGGGAAGGATATGCTATCCAGCATTTTCAAACTGTACTTGACCAAAGGAGTTTGTTTGTAGTGTAACTGAAGGGATATCCCGGGGTGCCCCCAAAATATACTTTGAGAGCACTGAAACAATTGGTCATTTTGTGTCATTGATAAAATCTGGGCCAGAAACGATTCAGAAAACCAGTGGACATGGGACATCAATTTGACTGTATCACCATTTCATCATTGTTCAGTTTTTCCTTACCAGATTTCCATTTCTACACACACACCTACACACCAGAGAAACAGTCTTTTATTTTTTTTTTTTAATTTTTTTTAATGTTTTTTTATTTATTTCTAGGAGAGAGAGAGAGAGACAGAGTGAGCAGGGGAGGGTCAGAGAGGGAGTCACAGACTGAAACAGGCTCCAGGCTCTGAGCTGGCAGTTAGCACAGAGCCCACGCGGGGCTCGAACCCACGAACCGCGAGATCATGACCTGAGCGAAAGTCGGACGCTTAACCGACTAACCCACCCGGGCGCCCCGAGAAACAGTCTTTTAAATCGGGAGTAGCCAAAGCCATTACCCATCTAGCCCGTGTTCTGCTGAGTCGCACTCCCCTAAACTGTTGAGGAGCCCACAGTTCCTAACAGAGCTGCCTCCCATTGCTTCTAGGACCCCTCAACAGGGGCCTACAGGGGCCTGAATTCCTGTCTGCCCCAATGCATTACCCACCATGTACTCCTCTCTTGGTGCCCATCTGCGGAGACGCCGCTCCTCAGAGCCTCTCAAGGCCATGAAGGAGCTGCTTCCCAGGAGTTCCCACTGATGGACCCCCAGGCATCCCTGATGCTACAGTCTTCGAAGATATAGTGCCTCCCTCCCTCCCAAGCAGAGGGCAGGTTTGCTTGCAGCCTGGAAAACTAGAGATAGTCCCAGGCTCTGGAGTAAAGGGTACACACCATTACTGCCCCCTAGAAGAGACTGGGGTCCCCTAAGCTCAGGACTCCTTACCTGTAACGGAAACCCCCACATGTCCTGCCATCCATCTGCTCCTCTTCACACTGCCCGGCGCGACCTGGCACCCAGAGACCAGACACAAACACTGAGACCGGCTACTGCTTGGCTGGGAACAATAAACAGTCTCTTGTCTCTGACACAGGTGTTGTGTCTTCTGCCAGCATCCATGAAGCAGGAGCTGGCTACCTTGTTAGCTTGCAAGTAAGGAAAGGTGATCTCTGACCCGGGGCGAGGTGGTGTCTGGCTGGCTCAGTAGGAAGTGCCCATGACTCTTGATGGGTCATGAGTTTGAGCCCCACAGTGGGTATAGAGATTACTAATAAATAAATACATGTTTTTAAAACGCTTACATCCTTAAAAAAATTTCTGAGCCTTCAGAGATTTTTTTTTTTTTTACAAATGTTTTATTTCCTTATTTGGTGAGAGAGAGAGTGCATGAATGGAGGAAGGGCAGAGGGGGAGAGATAGAATCCCAAGCAGGCCCTGCGCTGCCAGCTCAAGGCCTGACTAGGGGCTCGAACTCATGAACTGTGAGATCATGACCTGAGCCGAAATCAAGTCAGAAGCCCAGCCGACAGAGCCACCCAGGTGCCCTGACCCTTGGCAGATCTTGACACCTATATTTAGGTGTCTATGGTCTGGAATTAAGATCTAAATGCAGATTTACGAAAAAAAACTAGAAAAAAATCCAAGTGAAATTCTCCACTTTACTCTTAAAGAGTGTCCCTCCTGGGTGGCTTAGTCGGTTAAGCGTCCGACTTTCGCTTAGGTCATGATCTCGCGGTTCATGGGTTCGAGACCCGCGTCAGGCTCTGTGCTGACTGCCAGCCCAGAGCCTGGAGCCTGTTTCAGTATGTGACTCCCTCTCTCTCTGACCCTCCCCTGCTCACTCTGTCTCTCTCTCTCTCCTAGAAATAAATAAAAACATTAAAAAAAAAAAAAAAAGTGTGTCCCTGCCGGGCATGAATGAGACTTTGACATCGAGCCACTTGTCTTTGGGATGAATTCCCTCCAACCTACTGGAGGCCCTAAATTTCCTGGATTAAAACAACACAAAACACAACAAAACAAAATGCAACAATGATATATACTGGAAACTTACAGAGATCTCGTGCCAGGCAATGACGTTTTCCCTGAACACCCCTAGGAGGCAGTTACTACCCTCCCAACCAGGTAGGCTGATGCTGTAAGCAACCCAACGGGCCCGCCGCCCTACATGTACTGAACCCGAGGAGAGCCCCCCACTTAGGCCCAACCGGGTTTCATTATCCTTTGTCCTTCCTCTCCCTCGCTTCATCTACTATCTCTCAGTGTTCACACCTGCAAAAAGGGACCTTGCTTGTGAAATGCTACAAACCGCTACAACACGTGTTCTGAGCAAGAGCCAGGCTCGTCTTCGTCCAAAGGTCTTCCGAATGAATTTCACACCACCGGGGAGAATCCCACCCACAGACACGTGTGAGCTGCCTTCCCAAAGCTACATCTGAGGGGTGGATTTTTGCCATTCCGTTTTCACTGAAGCTACAGAAATCAAAAAGCAGGGCGGGACAGACTTTCCATTTATACGGGAATCACATTAGGAGTGGAGAGCACACGGAGCCCTTAAGAGAAAGTTGCTATTGATTGAGTATGAGCTCCACTCCATTCCATCAAGGGCCATCAGGATGGCCATCTAGCCGTCCCCGGTTTTGGTTAAACAATTTTGGACCAATTTATGACAAACAGTGAAACAGTTCTGCCCTCCTCTTATTTTGCCGTAATTGCTCCTTCTATTTCCTCTTCCCTTGGGTACATTAGTGCTCACTGATACACACAACCTTGCTGTTAATAAAAAAGATTTATGTGCCAAGTAAGATTTTATTCCTTCCATCAAATGTTTACTTAAGGAGGGTTTATTGCATAAAATACTATCCTTACTCTGTGTGCACCAACAGATTTATCTTTTTAAACTCATTTCCTTTCTTTCCATACTTCAAATCTTAATCTGTTGTGGGGATTTTATTTAGCACTAGAATTCTGACTTACCATATTGTTTGCTTCATATATAGGATCTTGAAGAAAGGAGAAGTTATTACTGTTAGAGGCTTACAAACGGGCTCAGCTGCTTCTCAAGATGTAGAGAAAAGAACACTTTATTCAAAGACTATCTTTGAGACTGCAGGGCCTCTACAAATTGGAAATGGCCATTTCCTAACTGGAACAAATTTAGAAAACAAAGAGGTAATGCATATTAAAATGAATTTTAAAAGCTATGCTCTTTATCTCAGTAATACTATTCATAGATATTCGTTCTCGGAAAGTAATTCCAAGTAAGAAAAATAAAACCCATCTGAACAGAGGAGCACACTGAAAGGTTGAACTTCAGAACACAAAATCGGAGCCACGCGGAATCACAGAAGGTATCTGTGGTCCCCTTACTTACCAACAGAGACTTCTGGATAAAGATCAGAAAGAAACACAGCAAAGGATATTACGTCTAACAGGATGGTGGAAAAACCCTTGAACGACATGGGTTTGAACTGCGCAAGGACCAATTATACGTGGATATTGTCTTTTAGGAAATACGGTACAGGACTGTGAATGTATTTTCTCTTCATTAGGATTTTAACAACATTTTCTTCTCTCTAGCTTATTCATTTTAAGAATACAGTATATAATACGTGTAACATACAGAATGTGTGTTAATTGACTGTGTTATATGTAAGTGTCCTGGTCAACAGCTAGTTAACTTTTGGGGGAGTCAAAAGTTGCAGGGAGGGGCGCCTGGTTGGCTCAGTTTGTGAGGCATGCGACTCTTGATCTCAGGGTTGACATCTATGCACAAGTACATAGCAACCTTATTCGTAATAGCTAATCACTGGAAACAATCAAAATGTCCAACATCTGATGAACAAATAAACAAAATGTAGTACATGCCTACAATAGTATACTAAGCAATAAAAAGGAACAAACACTTCTATGTGAAACAACACAGCTGACCAAGTGTTATAAGCTTAAGTGTTTCACAAAGATTAGAAAGCAACTACCAACTGCAAATGTCAAAGAGCAATGGTTAAGAAAGAGCTAAGGTAAAGTAGAGAAATTTATCTTGTGATCTAAAGAAAGACACAACTAGTACATACCAGGACAGTCTTCAGGAGCCCAGTGTAAGGACACAAGTCTAAACCAGACTGACTCCATAACAGGCTTTAAGTTTCCCCTCTAAACCAGAAGGCCTAAGTTTCAGTTTCCCTGAAACTATCAGGCAGCTACACATGGCCCAAGGCCAAAGAAACTGCCCACCACATCACTCCACCACACTACCTTGGCAACACCCAATCAAGAAAGGCCAGCAACTATAGATAAAACTCTGTTACCTAATGTTAAAGTTAACCCGTTAGGCGCCGAACAAGACCCTAGACTTGCTCTATAATTGGTTGAATTTAAAAGTACTCTAAATGTTGTAATTGGGTCTCGCCAAAAGTAACAAATACTCTAGACAATATGTATGGTTAAACCCGCTGTCAACGATATTGTATAATTATGACTGGATCACTGTTTCCATGTCAACAACTTCTATAACTCCCCCGTCACAAACCCCATAAAAACCCTACTCTGCCTTTGTTTGGGGCTCACAGCACGGATCCACTGCGCTGGTAAAGTCTGTGAGCCCAAGCTCGAGCCCGTAATAAAGCCCTTTGCCTTTGCATGCGTGACTCGGTCTCCCCGGTGGTCTCTGGTTGTTGAGGATACTGCAATCTGGGTATAACACCAGAACCCACAGGGATTAATGTTCATTCCCATGAAATTAATATGGTATTCGGGACAGGTCTGAAAAATGAATTGTCCCTAGAAGTTCACATTATTTTACCTTTTCTAAATTATCCGCCATCCACAAGTCCCTGTAACAGTACTGGAGTAATCATGAATATAAATATATAGCTATTTGGGAATGAATTTAATGTCTAAAGAAAATTAAAGAAACAAGAGGAATTAAGTTAGAAAGTATGTATGTTTTTGGGTACCTGGCTGGCTGTGCAACATATGGCTTTTGATCTCAGGGTTGTAGGTTCGAGCCCCACATGGGGTACAGAGATTAAAGAAAAAAATGTAAGTTTCTATTTAACCTACCACACCCATAGATAAGCAAATGAAGTATTATTTGGGGCGCCTGGCGTCAGTTAAGGGTCTGTGGATTTCAGCTTAGGTCATGGTCTCAAGGTTTTTGAGTTCAAGGCACCCACAGGGGCTAACTAAACATTTAAAAACTTTAAAAACTATCATTATTTGGACCATGAGATTATCTTCTAGATTATAAACTTAACTGTAACAGGTAAAATATTAAATGTTAACCATACCCATTCATTTCCTGGAAACAAAGGACACATTTCCCAGTACCCTTTGTAGTTAGGCTGAGGTCCACATGTCATTGTTCTGGCCAATGGAATCCAGTAGAAAGAGACACAAACTACTTGGAACTCAGAAAAAAATCCTTTACGTTAGGGGTGCCTGGCTGGCTCAGTCTGTGGAGACTCTTGATCTCAGAGTTGTGGGTTCGGTCTCCATACCGGGTGTAGAGATTCCTTAAAAAATAAAATCTTAAAAACAGAAACTCCTAGACGTTAGCTATACTTACTCGGGCGGGAGGGGAGTAAAGATTGGAAAAGGAAGCAAAAGGTTTGTTGTTAGTTCTGTTTCTTGGCCTGGACAGTTAAAAAGTGTGCTCAGCTGCGAAAATCCACTCAGCTGCACACTCACGATCGTGCACATCTCTGTATGTCTGTTATACTTCAAGAACAAGCTCATCAAACATGATTTTACATCCCTCTCCCCCTCCTACGGCCAATTCGGACACGATATGTTTTTGATGACAGAGTCTAATATGCTAACATCATCTACTTTGTAACAGTTCGCCTCCAACGCTTCCCATGGTACCTTCAAGATCCAACTACAAAGCTTTAACACGGGACTTTTTAAAGTATGGTGCCTGGACCACTGTATCAGAGACATCTGGGGGCGGGGGGTTGATTAAAAAACAGATATTCCACATCCGAATTTCTAAGAAGGATCCATCGGAACCTGGTTTTCTCTCTCTCTTTTTTTTTTTTTTTATTTTTTACTGAGTTCCCCAGGTGGTAATTATGTACACAAAAGCTTGAGGTCTATCATTATACTGTGATGGCAAAGATCACAATAGCTGACAAATACTAAACTATCGTTTTAATAGTTTAATAGTAAGGGTATTAAACATGCAAAGGCTTAGCCTTTGTCCCAGTGGATTAAGGCCCGGAGGCCGGCTCCTCCTGGTTATGCAAACCATAGATAAAAGCTTCGGATTGAGCACCGGACAGCTAGGTGCTGACCTGCAGCGCTGCTGGAATTCACCACAGGAGCCCGCAGGAGCCGGGCGAAGTCATCAAAATTCCGGGACCTTCAGTCTCTTCATCTACCAAATGCGAAGAGTTGGACTGGGATCTACGGTTTCAAAACACTTCACCGAAAACTATTCATAAAGCAAATCTCTCTGTTCACGGCGATACACAGAAAACAAAAGCATGGCTGTTTCGGAGGCCAGGAGAGAGGGAGGGGAAGGGACCCTGAACCGCCCCCTGGGCCTCCAACCCCAAGGGCCCTTGAGGGCCGCCCCCCACAGGCCCCTAGACCCAGGAGCAGAGTTCAATTCTCCAGTCTAGCTCGTCTCTTAGGCTCCTTCTTTCTTGAAATTTGGGCAGTCATGATTATCAGTCTCAAAAGCCTTTAATTAAAGTCAACTCTACCCTTTATGTTCCTACTTTTAGAGCTGACTTATTCCCTCTCCCTCCCATTTGGAAAAGAGGGCAGATCATGCTAGAAGGGGAGAGACACAAGTGCACAGGACTGTTACCCCTGACTACGGGCCCCCTGTCCCACCGTAACTACATTCGCAGACAACTTTGCATCCTTCAACCAGGAAGACCTCCGCCCTTCTCGGGAGTTCCCGGGCTCCTTCCCAGCACATCTGGCCCCCCCGGGGGACCTTCCTGTGAGCCCAGCCTGCGCATCTGCAGGCCACCTAATAATCTGTCCTCACCAGCCAGGAGTGCCCTGCTGCGGCCATTCTGGGAAGCCACTAGAAACCTCTCCACGCACTTCTTTTAATAGGAAGTTATTAATAATTGACCTCTAATCTTTTTTCTCATTAATTCGTTGGCCACGTTTAAAAAAAAAAAAAAAAGAGTAAGGATGTGAATGGACACTTAAGGCGGCACTCCTTTTTTGGACAGCTTATTTCTCAGCTCCAGTCAGGCGAGTACCAGAAAGAAGAGGTATCTTGGTTTCCTGATACTTTGATATTGTCCAAATACATAATTCAGTGTAAAGTTACATATAGTCCTACGAAAGTTTGCCCGTGAGGGGCGCCTGGGTGGCTCAGTCACTGAAGCTTCTGGCTTCGGCTCAGGTCATGATCTGGGGGTTCGTGAGTTTGAGCCCCGCGTCGGGCTCGCTCTTGTTGCCTCGGAGCCCGCTTCTGCTAAGCCCACTTCTGATCCCGTCCCTCCCCCTCTCTACCCCTCCCCCACCGGCGTTCTCTCTCAAAAATAAACATTTCAAAAATAAATTAATAAAGTTTGCCGTGGGATAGATTCACTGTTATTAGCCGTCAACTAAATGGAAAAGGAAACCTACAGAATTAGTTCCGGGGGCAACATATGTTTTGGATCAGCAAGTGTTTTCTGGAAACGTCCATTGTAAATATTTCGCTTTGCATACCGTGGATGTCTCTCACCCCTGCTCAATCCTGTCACTGTCCGGCGAAAGCAGCCAAAGACAACAGGCCAATGAACGAGCTAGACTGAATTCCATTCAAACGTTATTCACAAAAAGAGGTGGAGGGCTGCATCTATTGATCTGTGACTTAGATGGAAAATTTTATACGGAGGGGAGTGGAGAACACAACCAAATTATTATTTTCTCAAATGAAGTGTAATCCAGTTTGTCCAGTTTGTCCCCACAAAGTATTAATCAAGTTTATTACCCCAAGGACCTATGCAGTAGAACATGAAAATGTATTTCCTTCTATTATATCTTTCTTTTTTTAAAAAAAAGCCCATTAAAATAAATAAAAATTAAAAATTATAATGTAAAAATTTTTTATTTTTTTATTTTTTTCAAATTTTTATTTCTAGGCAAGAGAGAGAGACAGTGTGAGCAGGGGAGGGTCAGAGAGAGAAGGAGACACAGACTCTGAAACAGGCTCCAGGTTCTGAGCAGGCAGGCAGCACAGAGCCCGACGCGGGGCTCGAACCCACGAACCCCGAGATCTTGACCTAAGCGAAAGTCGGACGCTTAACTGACTAAGCCACCCAGGCGCCCCTGTAAAATTTTTTTAATAAACTCATTTAAATATTAAAAGGAACTTTTTCTATATTACTTACTGAAGGCTTGGCTAGAAGACAAACAAGAGGTGTTTATGATCTATTTTCCAACTTTCTTGTTACCCTTCCCTTTCTTCTGGTACATCTCAAAGGAACCCTGCCAAACCTTACTCTCCAAAGATAACGAAAAATTACACCTGGCAAAGAGGTTAGTCCAAACATGAGGAAGTCAGGAGCGGAGCGAAGGGATGACACAAAGGCATCAGTTTGGCCCCGCACGATTTTTTTAATGTCTATAGACTTTCTTAGTTGTATGAAATACACATTCAGCTTCAAGGCAAGTCTCCTGGTCCCCTCTCATCACACATACACTTGATATCGTCTGAGATGGTCACTTGCAACCCTTTTACATAGAATTTCTGCAGTTTGCAGAAAGGGGTCATGACAATTTTTAAAAATTGTTTTTAATGTTTATTTTTGAGAGACAGCGCATGCACGAGCCGGGGGGAGGGACCAATAGAGGGAGGAGACAGACTACAGGGAGCCCACTGTGGGGTTCGAACTCACGGAGCCACGAGATCATGACCTGAGCCAAAATCAAGAGTCAGACATTTAACTGACCTGAGCCACGCAGGCGCCCCAGAGGCAATGAAAATTCTAAACACGGGGCATAGCACAGGCCTTGCTTAGGCACAAAGAGGAAAAGTAGTCACTTCCAGACTTAAAATTTGATTCTGACTCAGAAAAACAATCACATTGATTAGAACGCTCATAAAAAGAACACAGCTAGAGGCTGGGAGTAATCCTCAGTGCTTAGATTAGGACTTTGATGTTATTTGGGTCCGGGGACCCAATTTCACTGTGGGATGGGGGCAGTGTCCCCACACCAGCAGCCATTCTTGGACACCAGCTGGCTGTCCTGCAACTCAACTCCATCCCGACAGTACAGCTACCCAGAGGCAGCATCAGATTCTATAGGTTAGATGCGTAATCCTATAAAACTGCCCACCCCGCCGATCTGTGAGGCCAACCTCAAGTCCAAGTTATCACCTGTGCTTCTGATAACCGGCTATAAATCAGATGCCCACAACCCTCGCCTTGGATTCTATTAATTTGCTAGAGTGGCTCACAGAACTCAGAAGTCAGAGAAACATTTGACTTACTAGCTCACCGGATATAACGCAGAACAGCCAAATAGAAGAGCTTCATAGGCAAGGCTCTCCAGGCCGGGCCACTTTCCCCACACCTCCTGTGTGTTCACCATCCTGGAAGCTCTCTGAGCTCCCTCCTTTTGGGTTTTATGGATGCTTCATTGCATAGACACAACTGATGGAGTCATGACCATGGGTGATTGGCTCTACCTCTAGTAACCCCTATCCCTGCCCCAGAAATCGAGGGGTGGAAATGAAAGCTCCACCCCCTTATTTGAGGTCGGTTTCCCTAACAACCAGCCCCCATCCTTAGGTGTTTTCCAAAACTCACCTCATTAACATAAACCCCATTGTGGTGGAAAGGGGCTTGTTACGAATAACAAGACACACATTATGCCTCTGTGGCGCTGAGGGATTTCGGGAACAGAGGACGGGAGAGCCAATTTTATAACAAAAGATGCTCTTAGTACTCAGGAAATGCCAAGGGTTTGGGGAGCTGTGCATAGGAGCGGGGGGGGGTGAGGACCAAATACATATGAGAAATACATTTCAGAGAGGAGGTGGCACATGGAAGAATACTTGTGAGCCTAGGACCCTAAATCATCTCCCTGTTAAGGTCCTGGGGGATAGTATGAGGTCTAGACAGGTGGGTGGGTGGGTAGGGTAATTTTATATATTTATATTTTACATTCCAGACACAGTCACAGCAATATATATATTGCACCTCATCCCCTCCTTCCAATTTGACATTCTGCCACAGTAACTGGAATGGTTAGATAAAAAAAGTATATTTGTTTTGAAGATTTTATTTTTAAGTAATCTCTACACACAACGTGGGGCTCGAACTCACAACCCCAAGATCAAGAGTCACATTTTCTTCCAACTAAGCCAGCCAGGAGCCCCTAAAAATTGTATTGTAGACCAGGGGTCAGCAAACTTTTTCTTTAAATGACTAAAAGGTAGATATTTGAGGCTCTGTAAGACATGCGATATCGGCCACAACTACTAAACTCTACTGCTGTACTCAGAAAGCAGCCAGGCAACAGGTAAATGACCAGGTGTGACGAGGTTCTAAAAACACTTTATTTATAAAAATAGGCCTGCTGGGGGGCAGAGGAGCAAAGATCTGATCTACAGTACATACTGTGCTGACCCCTAATTCTAGGAGAAGGAAGAAACTTGATGTTAGGCCCAGAGGCAGAAATGTGGCTGTTTATTTCAGAAATTACAGAAACTACTCTTGTGGCAAAAAAAAAAAAAAAAAAAAAGACAAGTACTTAGAGATCAGGACAATTTGGTTCTTAAGGACATGGCCTATGGGTCCGGATTACGTCTTGGCAAGCCATTTAACCTCATTTTTGTCATCTCGTCTTAAAATGGGGGACAGTCCTACTCTCTACCTCTTAGGTTACTTAGTATATGTGACCAGAGATAACACGTACAGGCCTCAGAACAGTGCCTGCCATATAACAAGCACTCCGTAAATTCCCGCGGCTACTTTTACTGTGGTTAACCGGGGTAAGAAGCTACAGACAGAGAGAGGAGGAGATGGAGAAATAGGCAGAGGAAGGGACTTGGCACCGACCTGGACAAGGAGCAAAAAGGAGGAGAGGAGGAGTCAGGGTTATGTTTGGGGAGACCATGAGCACTGATGCCTCGAAAGGGAGAAAAGCAGGGGTGGCCTTTTAGGTTTCATTTAACAACGATCTTGGATGTTGCTTCCTGATTAGAAATGCACCTGATAATAACCTTGCATCCTGAAGTAAAGGAAAAAGAACCATGCTGAGAAAATTTCATGCAGGGGCACCTGGCTGGGTCAATTGGAAGAGCATGTGACTCTTGATGCTGGAGCTGTGAGTTTGAGCCCCGCGTTGGGTGTAGAGATTACTAAAAAAAAAAAAAAAATTAATTTTTTAAATCAACTTTAAAAAAAATCTGGGTTGCCTGGCTGGCTCAGTGGGTGAAGCGCCTAACTGTGCAGAGCCTGCTTGGGATTCTCTTTCTCAGTCTCTCTGTCCTTCCCCTGCTCTCTTCCTCTTTCTGTCTCTCTCTCAAAATAAACAAACATTTAAAAAAAAGAAAATGAAAGAAAAATCTCATGCAGTCTCACTACTCAGAAATAACCAATGCTACTTTCCTGAACCATATAAAATTGCCATTTTTGTGGGGTGCCTGTCGGTTAAGCGTCCAACTTTGGCTCAGGTCATGATCTCACAGTTCATGAGTTCGAGTCCCACGTTGGGTTCTGTGCTGACAGCTAAGAGACTGGAGCCTGCTTCAGATTCTGTGTCTCCCTCTCTCTCTCTGACCCTCCCCTGCTAGCACACACACACTCTCTCTCTCTGTGTCAAGAATAAATAAACATTAAAAACTTAAGAAAAAAAATTTTTAAATAGCCATCTTTGCAGGACAAAAAAAGGTTGAATCACAATAATTTTATGTTGTTTGACTCATTAGAGTCTTAAGCGACTTCCTTTCGGATACTATACAACATACACACACACAGATAAATATATATATACTAAGAGGGAAAATAATATTTTACCTGTAAATATTAACTTATATATAATTACAAATTAAATCTTTCTAATATTTTATATTTTATAATTGCTATATATAAAGGAATGATAGAAACATCAACGTATATAACAAAATTATATGGCACATATTTATCAGTTTTTTATTTAAACATGATCTGTTGAGCATTTTCTCATAAGATTAAAGTAATTTTTATAAGAAAGACTTTTAAAGGGTGCTTACGAACCCACCTGCTCATTACTGAAGAAGATGTACATTGCCACACGCAGCCCAAGTCATTCATGTGAAGATACAGCGATTAGTTCATAAGAAACACCACAAGTTTAGGAGGGCCATCTATGATGACATGATACTCTACATAAAAAGTGACAAAAGAATTCTGTGACATGTGTGCTCTAGGGCCCTAATCACTCTTTGCCCTGAGGTTTCTTGTAACTCTTTAGATTTCTTACAAACAAGGAATAGATTTTATATTGTGTCTTCAGCCATGATTCCTTGGTCGGTAGTAAGTTAATCTACAATAGGGTATAAATCATAGCAGATAAAAAAAATATATATATATATACACATTGGGTGTCAGTACAAATTAAGTTCCAACTTAGCCCTAGCCTGGAACATGGGATTCTATAAAGCTAAGTGACATCAGACTTTAAAAGGAAACTACTGGGGCGCTTGGGTGGCTCAGTCAGTTAAGCGTCCGACTTCAGCTCAGGTCATGATCTCGTGGTTCATGGGTTCGAGCCCCGCATCAGGCTCTGTGCTGACAGCTGGCTCAGAGCCTGGAGCCTGCTTCGGATTCTGTGTCTCTCTCTCTCTCTGTCCCTCCCCTGCTTGTGCTCTGTCTCTCTCTCAAAAATAAATAAACACTTCTGTATCCCTTGGGTAAAATCTTAGCAGTGCTATTCCTGGGTCATAGGGGAGTTCTATTGTTAGTTTCCTGAGGAACCTCCACACTGTTTTCCAGAGGGGCTGTACCAGTTTACATTCCCACCAACAGTGTAGAAGGGTGCCCGTTTCTCCACATCCTCACCAGCATCTAGAGTTCTCTGATTGGCTCATTTTAGCTGATGCATTGGAGCACATGTACCCCAATGTTCATAGCAGCACTCTCCACAATAGCTAAAACCTGGAAAGAGCCTAAGTGTCCATCAACAGATGAATGGATCAAGAAGATGTGGTTTATCTATACCATGGAATACTACATGGCAATGAGAAACAATGAAATCTGGCCATGTGTAGCCACATGGATGGACCTTGAGGGTGTTATGCTGAGCGAAATAAGTCAGGCACAGAAGGACACATATCATATGTTTGCACGTACAGGAGGATTAGGAGGAACTTAACTGAGGACCATGGAGGAGAAGAAGGGGGGAGATGGTGGGAGAAAGGGAGAGAGGCAAACCATGAGAGACTCTTGAATGCTGAGAACTGAGGACTCATGGGTGTGGGGGGAGAGGGAGGAGACGGGCATGGAGGAGGGCACTTGGGATGAGCACTGGGTGTTATATGGAAACCAATTTGACAATAAACTATTTGTAATAAATGAATAAATTAAACATAACTGATAAAAAAATAAACACTAAAAAATAATAAAATAAAAGGAAAATATTATGTATCTGATGGCAAGAGAATATCGTATGGCATATTGAAGCCTACACTTCTTAGGCAAGTTTATTGGTATTTTTAAAGGTCAATAATCAGGAACAAGCTATTTCGAAATATCATTTGCTAAGAAATCACACATATGTAGAGAAAAACTTCAACTGTTCATATTCCTAGGAAGCTTTTACTTTTAATTAACTGCAAACTTGATAAAGTATTTAATAAATCTTTATGATTAAGTTAATATAACATGAGAACCTAGGAAAGTATTTGAAATATGTTATAATATTCTTTAAATTTCAATATTCCAAAATAAAATAGCTACAGATTCTCAATCAACATTTCTAACTCCACTTTTTATTTAAGCATTGATTTTATTATTTTTTTTAAGTAAGCTCTACCCCCAACCTGGGCCTCGAACTCAGGACCCAGAGATCAAGAGCCGCATGCTCTACCGACTAAGCCAGCCAGGTACCCATCTAACTCCACTTTTGACTAGATTTTTAAAAGATGTATCCCAAAGGCAAGTGAAATAAGTGTACCGGGAGATATGCACTCTTCAATATATGCCTACCTAAATAAGACAAGGCTTTTAAGGACACTAGGTGATACGAATAACCAAGGACCAACACTTACAGCCATTTCTGGTCTTATAAATGATATGAGAAGTTACCTTAGCGGAACTTGAATTGCAGGTGAAAAAGCACTGCATAAAAGCTTTCCTAAATATGGAAAGCCCACACTCTGAAAATTGAGATGCAAGCCATTTGTCAAGGTATTAGGTCAGTACTCATCCGACAAGAACCCCCACTGAAAAACATGTAGCAAGCAAAAATGATTAAATGCCCATCCATCACTTAGAACCTACAGCAAAAAATCAGTAAAAAAAACCCCACAAAAAACAAAACAAAACAAAAATGTACTCTCAGGGGGTCAATTCCCCTTTTGAGGAAAATATGTCAAAGCGTCTTTGAGACCAGATTTTCCCCCATAAATCCTAGATGTTTTCCACACCATCCTTCAACTGTTACATGTGAAGAGACCAATTCATTCTGGTAAAATGAATAGATATGGGACTCCATGAGTTCCCATACCCCGCCCCCCCATGCTGTCCCTTGACTGTGGCCCCTCACCACCACCTCGAGGCAGATGGTCTCCCTCACCGTCCTGCCTGCCGCTCTCATGTGGTGTGTTTTATAAACATCTATCTCATCTGTTCTGCCTTGTGTGACTTCTTTCACCACCAGCGCCACCGGCCTCCACTCGATTGGGTCACCTCACATTTGGTGGCTCTCAGTCCAATTGGAGAGCCGCATGTCTCAGTCACAGTTTGTAACAGAGGAATCCAGGATTTTTATATCCTCACACACGAACAGACCTGACTTCTTAAAAGAAACCAAACACACAAAACAAGGCACCGAAACGTCATTGGGATTTTTTTTTTTCAGGTAGGCTCCGTGCCCATCGTGGGGCTTGAACTCATGACCCCAACATGGAGGACTGCATGCTCTATTGACGGAGCCAGCCAGGCACCCCAATGTCACTGGGATTTCTAATAAACCATGAAGCGAATTTAAATATTAAAATTTCTGTCCACCTGGGTGAGGGATGCAAGATTTTATCATGAAAATGAGAAAAAGATGAAAGCAATTAGCAATTACTAAAGAACTAGTTCCTTTTAATGACACCCATAAGGTGATTATGAGCTTTTGACTCACTAACTTGAGATCCCTTGCGTTATGAAACCTGTCCCCTTAGAAAGTGGATTAGTTAAAAAATAGATTTGTGGGCACCTGGGTGGCTCAGTCGGTTAAGCATCGAACTTGAGCTCAGATCCTGATCTCGCGGTTCATGGGTTTGAGCCCCGTGTCGGGCTCTGTGCTGACAGCTTGGAGCCTGGAGCCTGCTTCAGATTCTGTGTCTCCCTCTCTCTCTGACCCTCCCCTGCTCACTCTGTCTCTCAAAAATGAATAAACCTTAAAAAAATAATTAAAAAAAATAAAGTTGGCTTCAGGTTATAGAAACTTCAATTGAATAGAAATTTACTTTTCTCTCACATAAAAGGCTAGCCTGGTATGTCAATGCCACTCGGTGAAGTCGTGGGCTAGTGACAGCATCCCACTGTGCCAGGAGCAGCCTCCTTTCATCTTGACAGTCTGCCATTCCCACCATGCTGTCCTTGACCACGGGTCCAAGATGCTACACCGCTAGGTCTGCATTCCATTCCAAGGGAAGGAGGACAGAAATTGATCTGGCCGAGCAGCAAGGAGTCTGGGAAATGTGTCCCGTTCAAATAAACAATGTTCTTTAACACTGGGGTGCCTGGGTGGCTTGGTCAGTTAAGCGCCAACTTCGGCTCATGTCATGATCTTGCAGTTTGTGAGTTCAAGCCCCATGTGGGGCTCTGTGCTGACAGCTCGGAGCCCGGAGTCTGCTTCGGATTCTGTGTCTCCCTCTCTCTCTGCTCCTCCCCCACTCATGCTCTGTCTCTCTCTCTCAGTCAAAACTAACACACATTAAAAAAAAAGAGAGAGATGGGGCGCCTGGGTGGCTTAGTCGGTTAAGCGTCCGACTTTCGCTTAGGTCATGATCTCGCGGTTCGGGTTCGAGCCCCGCGTCGGGCTCTGTGCTGACTGCCAGCTCGGAGCCTGGAGCCTATTTCAGTCTGTGACTCCCTCTCTCTCTGACCCTCCCCTGCTCACGCTGTTTCTCTCTCTCTCTCCTAGAAATAAATAAAACATTAAAAAAAAAAGAGAGAGAATGTTTTTTAACATTTTATTCTTTAAGTAATCTCTACCCCCAACGTCGGGCTCAAACTTATGACCCTGAGATCAAGAGTCACACGCTCTTTGGACTGAGCCAGCCACGCGCCCCTAAAAGTTCTTGGATTGGGGCGGCTGGCTGGCTCAGTCAGTAGAGCATGTGACTCTTGATCTTGGGGTCGTGACTTCAAGCCCCGTCTTGGGTGTGGAGCTTATATTAAAAAAATTTCTTTTTTAAGATTTTAAAATTATGGAACAGGAGTCAACAGACTACAACTCACAGACCGAGTTCAGACCACAAAATTAGTATTTTTTAGTAAATTTTATCAACAACCTATATTTGTTATACAAGTGACTTAAGAAACTCTAACAGGCGCACCGGGGTGGCTCAGTCGGTTAAGCGTCTGACTCCCGATTTTGGTTCAGGTTGTGGTCCCAGGGCCGTGGGATCAAGCTCTGTGTCAGGTTCCGTGCTGACAGTGTGGGACCTGCTTGGGATGCTCTCTCTCCCTCTTTCTCTGCCCCTTTCCACCACTCTCTCTCTCTCCCAAAATAAAAGAAGGAAAGAAAGAAAGAAACTCTAACATATTCTCCTTCCCATTTCAAGGTGAAAAGAGAAAGAAAATGGATAATTATTAAACAGAAGGAGAAGATTTCACATAGGCTGTTTGCTTTGTCAGTTTAATTTACTGTAAGAGCACATCCAGCTGTCCTGTCGGCCACCGGAACACTTGAAAGGAAAATATAACATATTAAATGCCTGACAGCAGTGTGAAACATTCAAAAGAATCTAATGAGCTACCTTCGGAAATGGTTCTGATGATTGAAATGAGGGTCATTTGTTCGGCGTGAATGAATTCAACATTCAGCCAAGAAAAGACGAAGGCGATCACCTCTATTTTACTAGATTTACAAACGGACTAATAAGATGGAGTCACTGAGGTTCAAAGCACAGGGAAAACTAGGTTTCTTGCAAGTGGGGCCGTAGTAAAAGGAATATGAAGTTAAAAGCAGTTACTATAAGTAATCCTTTCCAGACACACAGACTTTCCTGCGATATCAGAAGAGCGGCCCGGCTGGTAAACAGATCTATAAGCCAAGTGGAGCACAGGGGACAGTGGGGACTGAGAGACTCATTCCAAGTCTAGAGAAGATACCAGTGCTTTAGCCAATCTTCAGTCCCACCATTTCTTGCCAAAGCTCCTCTCTTTGCTTATCAAAGAAACTTCGAGTATAGCCAGAGGCTCAAGCAACTAGCTCCATTTCTCTTGGTGGATTCACTGGTGTGAATGACAACTGCAAAAAATGCCAGTCACTCCAGCTCGGTCATATGCCGCGAAGCAGTTCTCCCCAGGTCCTTGCTGAGAACGCAAAATAAATGCCAGAGCTGCGAAACCTTCACCCCCACCGAAATCAAACGCTCTGATTTTTACGGAAGTACCTTTCCCAAAGATATTCAGTTTCCTTTTGTCACACTGAAATGATATCTGTGGAGTTGTGTGTGTGTGTGTGTGTGTGTGTGTGTGTGTTTTAATGCCTCATTCTGACATTTTAAAACCTTCGTACTTCTGCAAGTCTAACATTTCGGTGTTTGATATTTGAAAGCACAACTTACCATTTAATGTTGTCTCTTTAAATTTGGTGAATGGGGAGGAGGCTGTCACTTTCTCTCATGTGTCTAAATTCAAGCTGCAGGTTGCCAGGTTTCCTGTCCCCCGTTTTTGAGCGCGCGCGCGTGGTGCGCGAGAGGGAAGGCTTCCGACAGGGACACACGACGGCTGCCCGCAGAGTCTCCAGAACACCAGACTGTGCTCACTGGGAAGACTGCCAAGCTCTTTGTAAATGTGGGTTAAGAAGCTACACCCCCTAGTCTTTTCGGAAAGAGGAGCACATCCTCGTCGGCCCGGCCCGTTTTGCCTGGCCAGCCTCTTTGGAAGGCCTTCCTCGAGTCCACGCTCCCAACGAGACTGCCGGCACATATTCAAACTGGGGGTTGTTTCGGGCTCTGGGGGTACCGGTCAGGGCAAATCTCAAGTCCCTCAAATATGTGGATTTCTCTTCGCCAAATACTCCCACCATTTAGAGAGAAACATGTGACAGTGTGAAGGCAACTTCCCCGGGTACCCTTTGCCGGCCCTAGGAGACTGCTTTTCACACTGTGTGTCATTGCAGACTTCTCTAGAAGACCGTCGGCTTCCTCAGAAGCAAACTGGTTTGTTGTTGTTGTTGTTGTTGTTGTTTCCTGAGAGAGAGACAGAAAGAGCACACGTGCACAAGCTGGGGAGGGGCGGAGAGAGAGGGGAGAGAGAGAAAGAGAGAGAGAGAGAGTTCCAAGCAGACTCCGCAGGGCCAGTGACGAGCCCGATGCAGGACTCGAACCCATGAACTGTGAGATCCTGACCAGGCGCCCCAGAGGCAAACTTTCTCACTCTGCTATATCCCCTGTGTCCAGCACAGCACCGGCGCCGCAGGGGCTCAGGAAACATTTACAGAAGGAAGGAGGGAAAGGAGGGAAGGAGACAGCCACTGATGGGACAGTGGGGTGGGGGTGGGGGGCAGAAGAGGGGCGGGATAGATGCTCAGGGCCCCAGAAGAAGTTCTGGAGGTGCCCTCCGTAAGAGTAGAAGCCAGAGGCACTCCACCATCTGGGGGCAGGAAACCGCACTGGTGCGCTTCTAACCAGTTACCACCGGCTTGTGCCAGCCCATGCAGGCCTGTGCTCACGCAGGCCTGTGCTCACGCAGGCCTGTGCTCACGCAGGCCTGTGCTCACGCAGGCTTGTGCTCACGCAAGCTGCATCCTGCCGCTTCCAGCCAGTTTTGCTGACTTGCATTCTTTCCCACTCTAACGCAACTAACTTTCCCCTTTGTGCTGATTACTCGGAAGATCGGTCCAATTTTGAATTGTGTGTCCAGTAAAAGTGAGGTCACTTGAGGCACATGTTTTATGCACTAATATTTGGCCTCATATCATCTTTCTGATCTAAGTTTCCTGCGTACTTTCTTTTTTTTTTTTTTAATATTTTTATTTATTTCTAGGAGAGAGAGAGAGAGACAGCGGGAGCAGGGGAGGGTCAGAGAGAGAGGGAGTCACAGACTGAAACAGGCTTGAGGCTCTGAGCTGGCAGTCAGCACAGAGCCCGACGCGGGGCTCGAACCCACGAACTGTGAGATCATGACCTAAGCGAAAGTCGGACGCTTAACCGACTAAGCCATCCAGGCGTCCCCCTGTGTACTTGCTTTTATCCCATACTTTACATTCTATCTTATTGTTTCGTGCCGGTATTTAGGAACAGCATGAAATCTTTTCTTGAGTACGGTGGGCCATAAATATATTGGTGTGCTCAAAGTCACAGGGCCAGTAATTATTCGCAAAGGCACTCCTGCAGAAAGAAAGCCACGCAAATGTCACTTAAGCAGAACCTATGAGAATAAGGCAGCGGCTTTCATAGTTTATAACAGCAACATCTGATAACTGAAAAGATTCACCTCAGTTTTTCTTTTAATGTATTTTTGAGAAAGCAAGCACACGCACGTGAGCAGGGAAAGGGCAGAAAAGTAGGGGGACAGAGGATCCGAAGCGGGCTCTGCGCTGATAGCAGACAGCCTGACGCGGGGCTCGAACTCACAGACCATGACATCATGATCTGAGCCCAAGTCAGACGCTTAACCGTCTGAGCCACCCAGGCGTCCATCATCTCAGTTTTTGACAAGCAAAATGATTCTAAGAAATGACCGAATGAACATCCCTTTAAACTGAGTTCTTTTGTCATTTACTAAAAGTTAGGAGCCACGAAGAAATGAAAGAGATTCACCACTGTCAACACTGAGAAAGAGTATTCCTAGAGATTGTTATTCTTTTGGGAATCGAGGACATAGTCGATAATCATCTGAAAGTTACAAACCCTCTTCCCAGAAAAGGACCAATGTGTATGGATAGATACATTAAAAAAAAAAAATTAAGTTGATTGATTTATTTTTGAGAGAGAGTGAGCATGCAAGTGAGGGAGGAGCAGGGGGCTGGGGGGTGGGAGGTGGGGGAGAGAATCCCAAGCAGGTTTCCTGCTGTCCACACAGAGCATGATGAGGGGGCTCGAACCCACAAGCCCATGAGATCATAGCCTGAGCTGAAATCAAGAGTCGGGATGCTTAACTGACTGAGCCACCCAGGTGCCCCTAGAGAGATAAATTTTTGCAAGCATGTTCAAGGGACTCACAGACCCACCCACTACACCAAAGCCCCTAACACTACAGCAAGGGTTTGCAAATGGTAAGCTATAAATTTGGGTCAAGGGAGGAGGTGTCCAACATTCTGCAGCAGAAAAAGAAAAATGATGTCTATGTGGGGTATGGATAGACAAGGCTGTAAGATGTCTACAGCTCTTGCTTACGAAATGAAGATAACACATGGTACTGGGTTTTGGTTTGCTCTTTCAAATATCCAACATAAAACCGACCAAAAAAATGTACTTTACAGAAAATATGCCTTTTAATACATTACTCTGTAAAATTTTAAGAAATACACAGAGATATATGCTCTTAGTTTTAGGAATTCCAAATTAAAAACATCTGTGCTACATTACAGATAATTAATCGTAAAAAATTTTATGATTGGAAATAATTTTTTTTTTAATATTTTTTTTATTTATATCTAGGAGATAGAGAGAGAGACAGTGTGAGCAGGGGAGGGTCAGAGAAAGAGGGAGATACAGACTCTGAAATTGGCTCCAGGTTCCGAGCTGGCAGTCAGCACAGAGCTCGATGCGGGGCTCGAACCCACGAACCGCGAGATCATGACCTAAGCGAAAGTCGGACGCTTAACCGACTAAGCCACCCAGGCGCCCCTATGATTGGAAATAATTTATATATTGATGCAAGATCCACTGGATCGATTCACAGGAGGGCTGGAAAAAAACCCAACAAGATACTATAGCAACGACCCCAATTTAGGATGACAAAAGTCCTTTAGAGTTTAATTGTGCTGTGTTTCATGAGTCTTAAGGTCACAAATAGTTTTTATATTCAATGATTAAAATCAACAAATTAAACACCTATTGAAAGCCAACTTACTTCAGTGAGCTAATTTTAAATAGATAAAACCAAACCAACCCTATGGACATGATTCATAATCACTGTTGCTTCTTCCAATTATTTCATAATTTTACCAAAGACTTCCCCAATAGAATTTCTCCATAATTTTACTCTTTACATTTTAGATTTCTTTAAGTTTATTTATTTAGAGAGAGAGTGCACTCTCACAAGTGAGAGAGGGACAAGGAAAGAGAAGGGGGGGGAGAGAGAGAGAGAGAGAGAGAGAGAGAGAGAGAGAGAGAGAGAGAGAGAGAGAATCCCAAGCAGGCTCCGCACTGTCAGCGCGGAGCCCCTATGAGGAATTCAATCTCACAAACTGCAAGATCATGACCTGAGCCAAAATCAAGAGTCAGACACTTAACCGACTGAGCCACCCAGGCGTCCTGATTTATTTTTTCTTGATCACCCATTACATTTTATGTATGATGTATATGTTGTATACAGTCTGGATTCTGTTGTCTTCCTCTGAAGAGTGTTCATTTTTGTTGTGGCAGACAATTGTACTACTAAGGATGACTGCTTTCATTCTACAGAGTCCTGGTTTATGGTCTCTTAGGATGGGTCTATTTCAGTTCTGTCATTATTTCAAGGGCATAGTCCTCATTCCTGGACACAGTCCTTACTCCTAGATGTGGCTACTCCAAGGCTCCAAAGAAAACCTGTCTTTCCCAGTCTCTGTTTCCGCAGCACCAGGGAGCTGGTAAAAATCTCTGCTCAGATCTTTAACCTCTCAATTACTGTTTTCTGTTGTGTTTCTTGGAGCCATACCAGCACGTGCACAATTTAGAAGTCAGTTGGGGATTTGTATGTAGATTTTGGGGTCCCCTTTTCCAGGATCGCCTCTCAATTTCCAGGTGTCTCAGCAGCCCTGAACTCTAACCGCTGGGTCCTCCACTTAATTAGAAGACCACTTTCTGCTTGAGGTCTGTCCCTGTGTGCCACATGAACGGGGAGAGTGAAGTGTGGCTCTCGCCCAATGTGCTCCCATTCTGTGAAGGGTCACATGCCCTGCGGTTCCTGTCTACCCTGGCTGTCCCCCAGACAGCTTTTAAACAATTGTTTTCACAGTTTATGATTGTGAACTTATTGTTATCAGCAAAACGGTTAGCTCGATGATAGTATAATGCACTGCCAATGTTGGAGCAAAAACCTCAAAGATTTAGTGTTGACTGATTACCGTGTCATGTTTTTTAAATTTTTTAGTAAGCTGTACGCCCAGTGTGGGGCTTGAACTCATGACCTTGAGACCAAGAGTCGTGTGCTGAACCAGCCAGGCACCCCTGTTGTTGCTGTTGTTGTTGTTGTTTTTAATTAAAGAGGTACTCTATTTTTATTTTTTTCTAAATCACAGCTTTGGCTAAAATATTGCAAAACTTCTATCTATAGCAAAGAGCTCTGGGGCTTAAGAGTCGGATTTTAAAATAGAATATTGATGAAGAATAAACAGTGACGCACTGCTCTCCACGCGAAAAACAAAAAGTCACAATTGTCTGCTCTCTGCATATGGCATTATTGGCTTTGGCAATTCTACAGGGAGTATCTCCCTGTCGTGTAGATCTAGCACCAAAAGCACGGAAGCTCCATGACATGGTTATTTTTCTAATAAGAAATAACACGTAACAACAAAGAAAGATGTAGAAAGACTGACAAATAGAAAACGCAAACTAACTGAAAAACGATGGTCATAAGGTTCAATTTAATATACAATGGAACAGTCTATTCTTCTTCGATAGCACAGAAGATATCATTGCCTAACCAAAAAACTCATGATGGCCATGGTAACTATTTTTATCACTCTGGTTCAAGTCGTGAGCATCAGAAACAAACTGAGGATAACATAAGCTCAAAGGGGGGTGCCTGGCTGACTCAGTTGGTAGACCATGTGACTCTTGATCTTGGGGTTGTGAGTTTGAGCCCCACGTTGGATGTGGAGAGTACTTAAGTAAATAAATGAACTTAAATAAAATAAGCTCAGGGGCACCTTGGTGGCTCAGTCAGTTGAGTGTGGGTCTCCAGCTCAGGTCAGGATCTCACGATTTGCGAGTTCGAGCCTCGCATCTGGCTTTCTGCTGTCAGCACAGAGTTGGCTTCAGATCCTCTGTTCCCCTCTCCCTCTGCCCTCCTCCCCCGGCTTGTGCTCTCTCTTTCAAAAATAAATAAATATTAAGAAAATAAATTTAAAAATAAGTTCAGAGGGATTAATGAAAAGAAACATGATTGTTCATGAAGGTCTTGAGAACCAGGGTTAGAAGCAGTGCCCCCACAGTCAACATCAAAAGATACATCCCAGGGGTGCCTGGGTGTCTAGATCAGTTGTGCATCTGACTTTGGCTCAGGTCATGCTCTCAGGATTTTTGAGTTCAAGCCCCGCATGGGGCTCTGTGCTGACAGCCCAGAGCCTGGAGCCTGCTTCAGATTCTGCGTCTCCCTCTCTCTCTACTCCTCCCCTGCTCATACTGTGTCTCTCTCTCTCTCTGTGTCTCAAAAATGAATAATCATTAAACATTAAACATTTTTAAAAAAATATTTCTATTTATTTCTAGGAGAGAGAGAGAGCGTGAGCAGGGGAGGGTCAGAGAGAGAGGGAGACACAGACTCTGAAATAGGCTCTAGGCTCTGAGCTGGCAGTCAGCACAGAGCCCGACGCGGGGCTCGAACCCACGAGCTGCGAGATCATGACCTGAGCAAAAGTCGGATGCCCAACCGACTAAGCCACCCAGGCGTCCCTAAACATTTTTTTTTTTTTTTAAATTTTAGAAGTCACATCACAGATTGAAACACTAAAGATACCACCACTGGGGCGGCTGTGTGGCTCAGTCGGTTGAGTGTCCAAGCCTTGGTTTCGGCTCAGGTCATGATCTCACAGTTCGTGGGTTCGAGCCTCACATCAGGCTCTGTGCCATCAGTGTAGAGCCTGCTGGGGATTCTCTTTCCAGCTCCCCCGCTCACTCTCTCTCTCTCTCAAAATAAAAATAAACTTAAAAAGAAAAAAAGACACCACTACTGTTACCACTGAGGACAGACACTGAAACTTGTACAGGGGACGCCACAAGTGTGGACTTGAACTGCACAAATTGAGACCTCGAACGGCCAGGTACACAGGCTGCGACCAACGTGACTTAGCATCGGAATGGATCCCCGCGGCTCCTGCTTCTCCAAACCATTCATTCATTCAAGAACAGGTAGTGGTGTGTCTGATTGGCCACACGGCCTGCCGCTGCCTGCAAGGAATGCCGGGAAGGTGAGGCTGTGACATCTTCAGATTCTATGGTAGGGTGGGCTCTGCCTCGTGACCTGGGAGAGTCCCCACATGCGGGAAGAGAGTCTCAAAACCAGGTGACCTACTCCTCCCAAGAAAAGAGTAAAAGCCCTTTACAGTATCTTTGACTGATCAAAGAGAGATGATATAAACAACATTTATTAAGTACTCAGGATTAGGCCCTTTGCTTCGCACTTTTTAAGCCCGTTATCTCACTGAATTTAACTGAACCTAATGTAGTTTGACCTAACTTAATCATGGCCGTGATCTTTAAGGCACCTATGATTTCTTTCCATCTGCAAAGGTATATTCTGAGGTCCAGAAAGATCACACAGCCATGAAGACCAGACTTGTTCCCAGCTTTCTCTTGGTTTAAAGGCATATGTTCTTGAGAAATGCAGAAAGGCATACTCAACTAGAAAATTAGACACGAGATATTTTCCATTTTATCTCGAACATACTGCTACCCGGAGCCCACGGTCCTTTCCCGAACTTCCCATTACATATCTAAATTCCCTGCTTGACTCTAAAGCCCCGTCCAAGTCAAGACGGCGTCCTCTCCGCTTCTATAATTAGTGCACACGGTGCCAGAGTGCATGAGCGAAGCTGAGTCCTTGTTTGCTGAATACACTGCGCAAATCTTGAAAACTCATTTCTGCGCTGAAAGGGGAAATGCTGAGGTAGACAGAAGTGCCCTGTGAAGTTGCATAATTTAACAGCTGCCCTGTAGGAAGGTATGAAGGAAACAGTACAATGCACCATTTTAATACAGAAGGAGAGATGACATCTTTCGAGAAATAAACACCCCAAAATATGAGTCATCCTAAAAGAGCTCTGGGCAGGCCAAGTCAGCTGTGCGGGAGTGCCCTGAGCATTAAGGGAAAGAATTCAACTACTTTCCCTACCCCATACAATCTATCGTCTTTTCAAGCTACTCATGTAGTCTGCATTCCAATCCCCTTTGCCAAAAGCCCTAGCTTTGCAATTTTTTTGGATAAAAATAAAAATCCTCTTAACTTGAAGGGAAATTGTACTGTATAAATTTCTTATATATAAAGACAATCCTAACTCATATTTCAAACTGCATTACTCTATAATTTTACACAATGTTGATTCCTTAAGAGGCTGGAGATGTAGGTTAGATAGAGGAAAGCACTTCATAGCCGGTACTTAATAGCTGGAACAGGTTGCAAAATTTTCCTCTCTGGAAATCTTTGAAAGTAGACAGATCCTCATCTATCTTGGAGGATGGGAGGTCGTCTGCCGGCCTGCACTGCGAACAGGCTTCAGGGGTTCCCAAGGTCCCTTCCAGCCTTGGTTATCATCACCTTCATCATCAGAGAGTCCTTCTTTAGCATCTAATTAGCCCTGATTTTGTGTCCGTGGAAAAGCCCTCTAAGAATTTAATCTTTAGTAACAGGAGAAGCGACTCCTCCGGAGTTAAGCAAATGAACAAATGAACACAATTAGCCCAATTCACAAATGGGGCAATTTACAACCTGTGCAAATTGAGGATCCCACCCTGGGCGTGGGGAGCAAGTGTGTGTCGATGAGCAGGGTGGGATTTGGGGAGAAGACCAGATTTCTACAGCATCAGCTTTCCTCCAGCTGATGCGGTGAAGATGAGAACATTCCGAATGTAGGGATGCAGCTCATTTGGCAAAGGGCAGGGGTGAAGGGGAGAGCGATAAAGGTGAGAAAACAGAATGAGCCTCCCAGACATGTGATGAGACCCCGAGACCCTTCAGAAAACTGGGGCAAACTGACAGGCTGTTTCCAGACTGTGGGAGGAGGGAGGCTTTGAAAGACAGGGGATCTCAGAATGGAAAGAACCCAATGAGGGGTTAAAAGGGGGGACACACTGCTGCATGTTGGTTTTGCCTTGGGCGGCCAGGGGAAAATGCCGGCCTCCCCTTTCGGCAGGCTGCCTCAGAGGACAGTGAGCGGGTTAAGGCAGTGGACCGTTGGACAACAGTGGCGGTGGCGGCATCAAAAATTACCTGAGGTTAGAAAAGGGTCACAATAATGAAGATCTACCTCACCCCTCCTCTTCCCTTCGAACACATATGGGGCTGGATCATTCTTTTTGTGGGGCTGTCCTGTGGGCGGCAGGGTGTTTAGCAGCATCCCTGACCACCCCAAATTTCTTCACATCTCTGAGGGCTCCACAGGAAACTGCTGTTAGCGTGCCCCAGTTCCAACTAAGAGTCAAATAAATTGATTCACTTCTTTGAATTAAATCTTTGATCTTCTTAAAGTATACACAGAGTTGTGGGAGAATGAACATTTTAACTATTATTGGTCCTTAATATCTTGGTGCAAATGAATAGATCATCACAACCCTTCAGACAAGCAAGTACTTTTGTGTTTGTTTGGATGGGAAAAAATTAAGATGAGTAAGCAAGATACCATCTTCTTTTTTTTTTAATGTTTTATTTATTGATTTTGCGAGAAAGAGAGAGAGAGAGAGAGAGAAAGTGAGCAGGGGAGGAACAGAGAGAGGGAGCCAGAGAATCCCAAGCAGGCTCCAAGCTGTCAACACAGAGCTCCATGCAGGGCTCGAACTCACAAACTGTGAGATCGTGACCGGAGCCGAAATCAAGAGTGAAACGCTAAACTGAATGAGCCAACCAGAAGCTCCAAGATATTATCCTCCGTAGTTACTTCTGCCCCTGCCCTTCACCATTCTCCATAGTGCCTCGGGGCTGAAAGCCTGGAAACTACATTTCCCAGCACCCCTCAGCAGCAAAGCTCCATTTACATTCTACCAATGGAAGTCATTCACAGAGACCCGGTAGCGGAAGAGAGAAGACATTATTCATGGGCAGGAGCCGAAGAGCGGGCATGGCAGATGATAAATGCAGAGTGTTGCTGGGATCTTCCAAGCAGCTTCCTGAGAATCACCCCATTCAGTGTAGAAGGTCGCTAAACTACCAGGTCATGGTTTCTTGTCTTCCCCGTGCTTCCCAACCTCTGGATACGATAAAGGTTTCCCTGACCTTTGATACCTAATTCTTCCAACAGGGCACAAGCTGATACTTCTGTATATTCAGTCCCTTCCTGCTCAATATACTTAGAGTGGCTTCCGCTTACCTTATTGAACCCTGACTCCTGTATAGGTGAAGCTATACGATAAAGGCGTGGGAGACCAGGGAGTGACAGACACGAAGGAAGAAAGGGGACATCACCAGGAAGCAAGGGACACTGTATTAGTTTCTTAGGGCTGCCTTAATAAATGACCCAAAATCAGGGGGCTTAAAACAGCAGACATTTGTTCTCTCACAGTCTGGAAGCCCAAAGTCTGAAATCAAGGTATCAGCAGGGCCATGCTTCCTCTGAAGGCTCCAGGGAAAAGTCCTAGATTGATAATCTTTCCTCGTTCCCTCCTATTTTCTAGTAGTTGCCCGCAAGCCCTGACACCCCTTGGTTTGCAGCTGCGTCACGTCAATCTCTGTCTCCTTCTCTCGGCGTCTCTGTGCCTGTGTCCCTGTCTTCACACGCCCTCCTCCACTGTCATTAGATTAGGGTGCACGCTAATCCAACACAACCTCGTCTTGATTTTACTACCTCTGCAAAGAATCTATTTCCAAGTAAGGTCAGGTTCATGGTTACCAGGACACGAAACTTAGGGGGACGCTACTCCGTCCGGTAGAGGTCCCCAAGACCCTCTTGCTCCCTCTCTCCCAAGGCCAGTCCTGCCCTACCGGCTGGTGCCCTGAGCATCACGGGAAGGCTGCCCAGCACTCTAGCCGACGTAACGGTTTTACAACAAAACCTGCAAATGAAATGAATAGGTGAAGCTATTCCTTCAAGGAGCAGGATGCTTCCAGAGCCAGACACAGGGCTGCTCCAGAAAGGTGATACACCACTTGATACACAGAAACATTATTCATCCATTCACTCAACAAAAATATTTTGGCATCAACACAACACAGCTCTGAGCTAAACCAAAGAAGAGCGAGAGACTGCTGTTTAATTACTGACGCAATCTTAATCACTTTCGGACAATGGGCGATGAGCATAACCTTCTAGGGTTACCCAGAATGTTCCGGGCGTGCTGTCAACAAGAGACACACTGTACTGGATGCGTGGGCCAGCTTGTCTGCAAATCTCCCATCAGTCAGAACGAGGATTATAAGAAAAAACTTGGCACCGAAAAGACACCGCAGTTTGGCAGGCTGTAAGGACGTGAGGATTATGGCCAGAAGCACAGTGGCATGAGTGGGGGGAGAAAGAAAACAAGAAAAAGAAAACACGCCTGGGGCACTGAATCTCTGGGCAATAATCGACACCTAGGCAAATACTTACAAAATAATATAAGCCATTAGCATGTTTATTATCTCTTTACAACAACTGGGAAGAGAAACAGCTCTGTTTAATTTTCAAATGAGTTCTATAAATAAACACATTAACCCGAAGGAGGCTGCATGAACTCAGAACCAGCTCTTGGTGAGGAAATGTCATCACGCAGCTGGGGGAAGCATCTATCCTTGTGACGCACCACACCTGTCCAATTGATTCTTCGGGCAGATTTCTAGAAATGGAATTGCAGTGAAAATACCTGTAAACCTGAACCCAGATACCTACTGCGGGCAGGCTGCACACAAATACACTTCTGTGAACACCCCGTGTGGATCTATTTCTAGTAGGGAAGCAAACTTCATTGCCCCAAAGGCCAGGCAGGCAGCAGAACTATGTTACCCAGGCCTCTCTTTCTCTCTGTCTCTCTGTCTCTGTCTTTCTCTCTCTCATGGTTCGGGAGTTCAAGTCCCATGTCAGGCTCTGTGCTGACAGCTAGCTCAGAGACTGGAGCCTGCTTCCAATTCTGTGCCCCCCTCTCTCTCTGCCTTCTTCCACTTGCACTCTCTCTCTCTCTGTCTCTCTCAAAAATAAATAAATATCAAAAAAAATTGAAAATAGTAAACCCTGCATCTGTAGTAATATCTTCAATCAATACAAAGTATCTGAAAACAATCTAAGACATCACTTAGATACAGGAACCAAACTTTTTTTTTTTTTTTTTTTTCAGGAATCAACTTTTAAAAATGCTTTACCTTCTATTTCTAAAACTCAAGGGAGTTCAGGTTATTACTCCGGCAACCTTATCCCCATTCTTTCTAATTTGTTTCTTTCCTAGTGAATTATTTCTACGCATTCATTTCAAAACAGTCAGTTTTTCCCTCTAAATGAGTCAGAGTAATTTTAATCTTCAAGGTTCTTTTAATTTTATGACAACAGTGACACAAAGCTCACAGAAGTCTGCAGAGTCTACTGGGGATGACATTGGAACATCTTAAGAGAGTCAAAGAGATGGAAAACCAACCACGCCATGAGGGAAGGTCGCTATCTCCGTGGGGGAGGGGAGGAAGTCATCTGTGCACAGAGGGAAGAAGCGTGGAATCACAGGCCCACCCAGACCTTCAGAATGAAAAGCTTCAGGGTCACTCGACTTGGGCTCGAGGTCATGATCTCATGGATTGTGAGTTCGAGCCCCGCATCAGGCTCTCTGCCCTCAGTGCAAAGCCGGCTTCGGATCTCTCTGCCCCTCCCCGGCTCATGCTCGCCGTCTCTCAAAAATAAACAAACATTGGGGCGCCTGGGTGGCTTAGTCGGTTAAGCGTCCGACTTTTGCTTAGGTCATGATCTCACGGTTCGTGGGTTCGAGCCCCGCGTCGGGCTCTGTGCTGACTGCCAGCTCGGAGCCTGGAGTCTGTTTCAGTCTGTGACTCCCTCTCTCTCTGACCCTCCCCTGCTCGCACTGTCTCTCTCTCTCTCTCCTAGAAATAAATAAAATATTAAAAAAAAATAAACAAACATTAAAAAATAAATAAAACCGAATCAAAAGCTTCAGTTCCACAAGACGCCCAGGTGACTCGTGAGCACATGAGCAATTGAGAAGCACTGGTCAGGAAGTCGGGGTTTTAACAGTGATCGGTATTTCTCATCAGTGGCATGAGAATGAATAAACACCAGGCCTATACACCCCCTCCAGGTGAATGAAAAACAGGGTGAACTGAGATGGGAACCCCAACTTGCCTTGGTGAGAATGAATTTTTTCCTTCTCGGACAGTCTTTTAACCCCAGAAAGGTTTAGAATCAAATAGGGAAATGATGGACTAAATCAATCCCACAGCATTAATATTGTCATATTAAGTTTAGAGTTCATCTGCATATATTTAACATTATAAATACTTTATATTATTTGAGAGAATTTGGCATAGAGAATATCTAGTAGGTCAGCCTTGGAATTCTATTCAAAACATATACTTGCGGGGCGCCTGCCTGGCTCAGTGGGAAGAGCGTGCAACTCTTCATGTTGGGGTTGTGTGTTCCAGAGATTTGGATTTACATGTGATTTTATTTTATTTTTTAATGTTTATTTATTTTTGAGACAGAGAGAGACAGAGCACGAGCCAGGAAGGGGCAGAGAGAAAGGGAGACAGAATACGAAGCAGGCTCCGAGCTGTCAGCACAGAGTCCAACGTGGGGCTCAAACCCACGAACCGTGAGATCATAACCTGAGCTGAAGTCAGACACTTAACCAACTGAGCCACGCAGGCGCCCCTGGTTTATATGTTAAAAGACAGTTTGTAAATGGGTCTGGAACATTTAAGAGAACAAAACACTTGTATCTATAAGCTAAAAACATTAACTTTATAAGAGTAATTTAAATACACGGAAGGATTTGTTAGACACCTGAAGGACTTTCCCAAGAAATATAGAAATGCCATTTTAAACACCTAAGAGAATTTCATGATAAGTCTTCGTAAAAGTGACCATGAAATGTTGTTAGATTAAATTTTTTTCAAAAAGTTTTTAAAGCTTGAGAAAGCGAGTGCATGCAAGTGGGGAAGGGGCAGAGAGAGAGGGACAGAGACAGAATCCCAAGCAGGCACCATGCTGTCAGTGCAGAGCCTGATGTGGGGCTCAAACTTGTGAACTGCGAGATCATGACCTGAGCTGAAGTTGGATGCTTAACCAACTGAGCCACCCAGGGGCCCCTAAAAATGTTTTTAAAGGAAGAAACAGGATTTTGAAGATGTAAGTTGAATATACCAGTTATCA